>DWCF01001315.1:0-31774 GCA_018230265.1 Delias oraia | reverse complement strand
GTAATATTCTGGCTCGCGTTGTATCACTAACGCTGTATGACGCCACTGCAGATGTTTAGGCTCTCCCTCTAGAATATGTTAAGACACTCTAATGTTAAGACACTCGCCTGGCCACTGTCAAAGCCCTTCCAAAGACATAATAAATTACAATTCTACGGATCAGGATTTGAACCCAATACCTCTCGTTCAGTGCTAGACTTATAAAACCACTTAGTTACGAAGCTTTCAAAATAGCTGTTAAGTTTAATTAAAACTCTTAATTGGGGTTTATACGTTTCAAATAACTTGCAAAATTATTGGGATTAAGTTTTCAAATAAATACTTAAGAGATCCGAAATGGAGTGAATTAGTTGAAAGAGCGATTTCCAATAAACAGCCTTTGAACGCGGTTTAAACTGTAGTTTTCTTAATTCGGTTTACTAGTTTCCTTTCACTTAATCTACAACTCAATTAAACTTTAGGACCTCCAATTTTCGAGAGGTTAACGAAAGGATTTTGCGCGACAAAATCTATTAAATGTAAACTAGTTAGTAGCTAGTAGCACGATGGCTTAGGCTACCTCAGCGGGTAACTGTACTATAGTCCTGGGTTTTGAGCGACGGGAAAACTAATTTGTATACATAAAAATATATACAAATTAGTCGTTTACTTAGTTTAGGTTGCAAATGGGCGGCGATGATCTCTTACCATATAGAAGAATAGCCTTCTCAGCTGTCCGTTTTAGCATTAATAAAAATTGAAAATAAGTATATATCATATCGTCGAATAACATTACAATGTGGCGGTAAAGATGAGATTATTTTTACTTTCATCCACTGCTTCTCTTAAGTTTCACATGAAGTACCACTAAAATGAGCCATTTAAACTTTACAGGTGAAACTGTGTTCAAACTTGCAGCACGAACGTCGCGTTAAAACATTGTCAAGTACTCGTGAAGCGTGAAAAAAGTCTCAAAACTCGATTTATTTTTTGATGACATCGGCGGCCAAGGAAACTCATAAAAGTTATACGTGAGTTGTGACTAAAAAGGTCGCTGGATTGCATTTATTGTTTGCATTTCATGTATTATACCAGATAAAAAGAGAACACGCGTTGAGAATGAATTTACTTCGATCATCTGCTCTCTGTTCCTAGAGCGAATTTTTATTGTGTTAGGTAAGAGAGGGCGCTGAAAACCGGAGACATACCACGTCGGAGAAAACAGTCGAGTGTTTTTATGTAAACAGGAAAGCTCATCTAAGAGACGCGGTCCATCGCTGCTGTGCTGCGGGTGCGCTGCCGACCTTATAGAGATAGGTACGCTCTTTTTGAAGATCTTCAATTCGTATTGGGTTGGAAATATCTCTGTAGGCAGTTGATTCCAGGTGGTACGCGGTCCACAGTGGTGGACGGCACAAAATATCTTAAAAAACGTTTTGTAATGATAAACACACAGATAGTGTCTTTTTCACTAAACTGTATAACGGGCACTATATAATGTTTTGAACCTTTCACCTTGAACCTTTCAACCTTGAACACCTATTAGGTATACCATTCTGAAACATTTGCTAATGCACTAAATGGGCCGGCTCGTCCGAAGTGAAACCACAGGCTAACAGAATACTCAGCGTGAAATAGTAGTTGTATTTGAATCAGTACAATTAAAAATAAAATCAGTACATCTCTTGTGCTTTGGAGACAGAGTGTAGATATTAGAAGCCCTTAAAAATGTCGGCATTAATAGCCGGCAACACAATCAATATCCGCGGACTAAATCGTGGTTGTCCGTGGGCGGTGGTATTCTCTTGCAAAGGAGACCCACCTACTCCGTTGCCAGTTGTAATTGTCAGCAAAATAATAAGGTAATAATAGTAATAAAATTTCATCGCAATGAAATAAATATTGAAACCCGTCAGCTCAAACAGCGAAGCGGTCCAAAGTTTACTTACATTGTGAAAACAAAAGTTGTGATTTTAACGCGCTCTTCCCGGGCTCGTTCAAATTAATCGCTCCTTTGTGTGATGAATGACATCGAAATTTCAAAACATTTTCAATAAATATTATTAATTACTGTAATTTCATAGATTTTATAAAAAAAGTCACTTTTAATTTCATGTTTTTCAACTATCGCATCTTTTACTCTAAATGCATAGGGGTAGGTGAAAACGAACACTCCACCCCTTATAGTGGGGCGAAGACTTTTTTACTTCTAAAACTACTACTATTGTATTATACTTGTCAAGTAAATTTTTTTATGATATAGCGGACGACGGAGCATAAGGTCTGAGCCGATCACAAGCCGCAGGACAATCTACGCTTGCTGTGTTGACGGTTGTGTTGTTACGCCGTAAAAGCAGTATTTTTTAAGTGTCTCCGATATCCTCACTCACTCAGCGAAACATAGTACCATACCGTTTCAAGTACAACTACCATTTCACGCTAAGTGTTCTGTGAGCCCATGGTATAAGTTCGGGCGAGCCGGCTAAATTAGTGCGTCAACATATGTTTGAGCATGGCCCTCCCACGGCTGATATATATGTGATATTTTTTCCTTTCATTAATAATATTATTGCTTATCAATAATTTTAACATGATAATTAATAAATGTTTTTATTAGACAACGTGTCCACCTTATTTTTTTCCAATGTTACAATTGTTTGATGATTTATATTAATAATGGTTTTCTTCGTAATAACTCAAGTTATTCAAAATGTTCCATGAAGAGATATTAATGTGGAAAATTCCTGCGGAGTGGTAAAAGCATGCTAATTTATTAAAGTTCCAATGAAAACTCAACGATTCATAAAGAGGTAATTCTTTAACGCGGACTGCGCCGCAAATGCTCTCAGTTTTAAGGGTTTATGTTGATTTAGCCGAAACGCAGTTGTGAACGGTGTAACAGTGGGTAACAACAAAGACTACCTTTATATTTTTGAATACAATTGAGAAAAACATAATTATTCATCTTATTAAGTAGAACAAATAATAATGAAATAAATGCGTAGTAAAATAACATTATTTCTGTAGAATATTCTGACTATTTCAATACTTTGATTTGTTAGGTCTAAGCAACATAACATGCAATACAATTGAGGTCAACACGATAATCACTAAAGAATAACGCCTAATACACCCATTCTTGAACCGCCAACTGATGTTTCCTTGTTCTATGTCTTAGCTGTCTTGATGAGCTAAAAGTTCTTCTGTATTATTTTACACTGAAGTGAACTAACGAGTTTCCAAGCGACAGTTCGTGTTATACTTTTATGGTAATGCTTTTGCAGGACTCGCTAAAGACTATGAATAATCGCTGCGAGATTGTATAGACAAAACTCTCAGCTAAGTATTACGAATGAAGATAGATTAAAACCTCTCCAATAAGTCAATTACAAAGTCCTTATATTGTATGGAGGTATTAAGATATTCATTCTAACTGCTATGTATTTGTGTTACTCCTGGTATCTGAGAAAAACCTAGCCTAGATGTCAGCCAAAGAAATAATATTTAAATTGTAACAGTTAGTACGCGGTACTGATCAGATAATGTAGAATTACATAAATAAAGCCTCGTAAAATTTCCTCCCCGAGGAGAGCGACGCTGAAGCTAATGATGACTAATGGAGTCGGCTCGTTTGGAACGTTACCACAGGCTCACAGAATACCAGTGGAAACATTACTTGTACTGTTCGGCTGAGTGAGGATGCCAGAGGCTCTCCGAATTTTAATGTGGAAATTACGATATGAACTGTACGTGGCGGTTACGTCTTACCCGCCTGTCAAGACAGTCACTGTGTAATAAAAAAACATTGAAATCAAAACGTTCGTTAAGGAAGTACGATCCCATAGACAAATAAATTATAATTATTACATCCGTCTACCCGTCGTGAGTTAGCAATGAGTTTGTACAAAGTCTAGGAAACTGAGAAAACATTTGAATAAAATGTTGAAACATTGAAAGCTCTTGCACAAAAAACCTTTGGAGCTTTTTGAATACGTAATTCTTGGTCTAGCGTCGCGAAAGGGCATTATTTAACGTCGAAACCTCGTTAAGCTCTCCTCTTGACGGTGTTATGTCGAACAGAAAACCTATTATCTTTCTAAAAGCATTTTAATTTATACCACTAATGAAGACGTTCCGTGCCTAGGCATTGAGGGAAGACAACGCGACGCAATTTCCGCTTTCTACCTTCAAAGAGCACACCAGGACACTTGGCCCCTACTATCCGTTCTCGATTCATTTCCCCATAAGTAAAGCCTTTAAATTAATTTAAAACTTACTTTAAATTTGAGATACATTGTATATATATCATTTATAATAATTTAATTCATTGAAATTAAGGGACAACTCATTCCTGTAACGTTTGTTTATAAATCGACTTGATATCTTTGTTTATGGCACCTGAAATGATAAAGCTGGTTGTACTGTTGGTAGAGCCCTCATCACTACGCAGCATTAAAATTATTTTCGTATTGCCAATAGACTGGCTCCATGATACGATACTACAAAAAGAATTGATTTTGAACTTAATAATTACTAATCTTGCTACACACTACGAAGCATTGATCAGGTATTGGATCGAAGCCTCCTTTTTAGAAGTCGATTGAAAAGTATTGATTGTATAGAGAATTCGTAGTAGTAGAGAAAGGAGCCGCTTTGACAAACACGGATGAGCCCAGAATTGGTTCCGCTGCTTAGTCGCCCGATTGTTTCCCACTCGTCTTATCCGGAATGACGGGATACGGCTCATTTGTAACTTAACCGGCAACAGAGAAAAGTATTTACAATATTTTTATATTATTTTATTGTATGTTACGAAGTATTATAAAAATGTGTTTTTGATCTTTATGCTGTTATCAAATCTTTATTATACTTAAACAGCAAGCTCAGCCAAGCACGTTCACCCACAAAGAGGACAAAGGACCTTATAAAGGTCGCCAGAAGACGCTGGATGCAGATCATCCCCGACAGGTATGCATGAAGTTCCGAAGCGAGTCCTATGTCCAGCAGTGGACATCCTACAGCTGAAATGATGACGCCCAGATCCGAGAAAGACAGTTAAAAATGTATCCAGGTTTCTTGTTTTAATCGTATGTATTAAGATTAGTTACTATTGGTTAAAATCTCTTCTATTTATAAAAATAATATTTAAATTTACGTAGTAATAATTCTTGTTCTTCGTTTGGTAACCTGTGGTAGAAACATTTCGTAATAAAATGTCATATATTACAAGTAGCAAGCTAATTATGTGTTCGGAAGGCAATCGTAATACGAGGCCCTCCCGCGAAATGTGCCCTCCGATAATCCCAAAATCACACATAATCCCAATACCGCCGAGATGGGCTGTAACAGAGGTAATGGCGAGATTGGCAATATCTTTGTTTTCAATTTCAATCTTGAGTATCGATAGCCGTGGGGCTCGTCAAGAGCGCTGGGGTCCGGGCCTCCTTTTTAATATACGAAGCCTTCGGGCGACGCCTTTATCGGGAAATGTGCATTTTTGATGACATTTCAATTTCCATCCAATGAAATTATATTGGCAATCTTAGTTCCATTTAAAAAGCTATATCTTTCTTTGATGACATTCTCTGCGGGTAATCTGAGTCTGGTATAATATCTATCGCGTTTCTTTGTGTCTGTTTGTCTGTTTGGCATCGTACATGAGCGATGGTTTATATCAAAACATATAAGACACGTATTTAAAACTAAAACGTAGAAATAAACTTCAATTGGTTTCTCTGAAAATAAAGTAGTTATACTTTATTTATGGAATGGGAACAATAAAATAAAAAGTTAATAAATAATATCTTTTAAAATTCACGTACATAACAAACTCGATTCAGTAACTAATTTAACATAGATTTCAATCACTTCTTATGGCATTACGTTCTAATATCACACAGCATTCATCATTGAGATACTTAAAATTTAAAAAATTATAAAAAAATTATCTCTGAGAATGCCTAGTATGAAAACCTTATTCTAACGGTGTGACATCATTTTCAAAATCATTAAGACTATATTATGCATTATCATGCAAAGGTTCTTTAACAGTTTTTTTTATTTAATCTCAAAAAGATTCGAACGATTTCCGGGGTCGTATTGCATTACCTCTAAAAGATTTACTTACTTTATTGAGTCTGGTCACTGGTAAAACCAGTTTTTAACTATAAACTTTTACTAAATCACAAAATTCTTTTTTATCTGTAATCAAAGCATTTGCACTAGTTCAAATTGGTTCGGAGTTGGTTCGGATAGGTCAAAGCCAAGTTAAACGAATCAAGATGAAATAGACGCGAAACAAAACCCCAATAAACAGCCAAATTATTCGGTCTCTCAATATTGAGTACAAGTGTCCTTTGAAATTTTTCCGAGTGTAAAATTTCCCGTTCATTCCATTTACTTTCAGCTTAATGAAATTTTCGATACAGTCCGTTTGAGCGATTGCCTCACAACGGGTATATTAAAAAAACGTTAATAAATCGTAATTTATTCGGTTAGGCGCACAATTATATGAAATTCAAATATTAATAAATTCGGGAGTGCGGTTCGCGCTTTTTTGTCATCCCTGAATGCCATAAAGGAACGAATTAAAACTTTTAATTATTCACTCATATTTTTTTGTGAATGCGCGGCAGGAGACTCACTCAGAGTTAGCGGACCTCCGCCATTACAAATACGAGTTTCTCATTTATAAAACCATAAACTGCTAAACAAAAAGCCAAGTAAAATGGTACATTCATAGAGAACCTGGGTACCTGGAAACTGGTTCAATTGGGTATCTTCAAAAAAAGCGTCCCTATACCATAAATGCCAACAATGCACCCGCGGCTATGTAAGAGATAGTAATGTCCATGGGCGGAGGACCACTTATCCTAGGCGTTACTCCAGTTAGTTTTCCATCATTTCTATAAAAAAACAATGATGTTAGAGGCTAGACAATGATCTTATTATATTTTTTCATTAAATAAAATAAAACGGGACAGGTGAGTCTTCTGAAAGTAACAGACAATAGCCGCCCACGGGCGACAATCTGCGCTTTGGTTTTTTTTCCCAATTTTAAGTTAATTTTTAAGTGTTAAGACACTTATTTGGACACTAACAAGCCCTTTCAAAAACTAAACAATAAAAATACTTCACACTGCTATCTATTAGAATTTGTAATAAAATAATATATATAATGAAAAAAATAATGATGAAAACTATGCCATAATTAAAATTGTATGGAAGTGCACAAAATTAGCTAAATTTGATGAAAATCGGTTCTGCAGCATAGGCTTTCAGATTCCAAATTCTATATATGTATACTTTAGAGCGGTAATCGAACGCTGTACCTATGAAGTCATGGTAAGATTACAAATCGCTCAGCTACAAGGCTCTGTTGTTGCCTGTTACGAGTAAAAACCGAATGTTGTCATATAAGCTGCTTTGATGAACGTTTATCAAAGCAAACACGAGAATAAAAGATACGCAAGGGGCGGGGATATTATGTTAGGATGTGGTTATCAAAAACAAGTCGGAGAAAGTTGCGGAAAGGTTTATCCCAACATTAGCATTCGCGAAGTTGTAAAAGATAACATTTAAGGCGGGCGCCATGTGAATACTTTCGCGCGGTTTCTGCACCTCGGCGCTCCCAACGAAACGGGACCTTTCTACGTGTTATGCTGCACATTTTATATAATCGTTTTCATGTATATTTAACTATTTTCCTATAAATGATGACATTATGTTTTAGTTTAATCGATGATTCTAATTCACTATCTTTTTGTATTAATCAATAGAAACTTCTTTCTAACAGATTTAAATCCTGCACCTATATTAAATACTATATATTATTATATTTTTACGGTCTATTTACAAACACAAGCGAATTAATGTATGTATCGTAATAAAAAATATAAAAGCCTTTATATTTCCAACAACCTTACGAAACTGATTTTCATACCTAAATATAGTTTTACATCCGTTGTTACAGCTTGATTTTATTTTCTTTAGTGAGTATTATTAGTAACTTTTGTAAGAAATTTCAAACTAAGGACAGAGTATAAATATACTTTAATTAGTTTCTCTGAAAATAAAGAAACTATAGTAAAAGTCTATTTAATAAAACCTCATTATTCACATAAATTTTATAATCACACTTAACTAGATTTCGTTTTTAATTTTACATAAGTTTTCATCATTCTATATTTCTCTTTATCTAATTAAAAATCTAATTCGTAAAGAGACAATAAAATTAAACATATTGTGATAGACGTGTTTTTTCAATGGTATTATTACCAAAACCTTGTCCAGGACGCATTATCCTGTGTGGGAAAGAGAAACAGTCAAAATAGTGAAGCGAAATGGGCTGGAAATACAAGGACTATAGATCAAGTATGTCTAACAAAGTACAATATAAGTATATACATATAAATCTAATCAATAACTTGATTACAAGAATTTCATAGACCAGATCTAGAATACTTTTTATCTATCAAGATAAAAAGTATTCTACATTAGACGAGAATTAAAAGCAAATACCTTTCGCTATAGACGCTTTGCAGAGTAACATACAATGCTTCACCCTTGTGCATCTGCACATATGTACATACATTAGTGGATGTATCGGATGTCTGCAACCGTAAGGTGTAGGGTGTCTCGGTGATTCATCAATTGCCACCCTTAATGACGTCATTATCGACTGTCACACGCATTTATCATGCCCGTAGGTAGAGATTTGAAATTACGGAGATTTGCATATGGAGGTAGATCAGGCTATTCGCCCGTGGGAGAGCCATGCTGATGCATACGCCGACGCACAAATTGAGCCGGCTCATCCGAATCACGGGCTCACAGAATGCTTAGCGTGAAACGATACTTGTATTGTGTTTGGCTGAGTGAGTGAGGAAAAAAGAAATAGAAATAGCAAAAAAGTAAAACTAACGAAGATAAAGCTTGAAATGATTGTATTCTATAATTTGGCGATATCTGGTCATTTTACGTGAGGGTTGAACTAAAAAGTACACTACATTCAATTAATAACGCAAACAGTGTAAAATATTGACTGTATTAACATAAATCGTGTTTGTTTGTTTGTCTGTGCGCTGCGATACATGCGTTGGACGACGCTAATGTGTTTACTTTGGACTTCATTACCAAATAAATGTTATTCGCGATGTTATTACTCTAAATCATGTTTGCATAGTACGTTTAAAATTATAGTGAAGTATATGGATGCTTATCTGGTTTTGTACTATGTAGTGTTTTGTCTTGAAGTACCAATTTGTCACTTTCGACTTACTTTTTATTTCGTTAGTTATTGGCTCTGTAGTTTGTTTTTGGCTGGGAATTGTAATAACAGGGAATAATAACCTTCATTGAAGTTTGTTTGGTTGGTTCTATATTTTTTTAAAAACATTTTGAAAAAATTCTTAAAAACACTCGGTTGACTATAAAACCTAAGCAATTAAGTCGCCTTCAAATCGCAATATTTCCTTGCGAACTTCATTAATGCAATGGAAATATTTTCACGACATAGGCGCAGTCAAAGGGTTTTTATTAAAATTTCTGCAAGAAACACGGTTTTACGGGTTGACCTGATATACTTTCTATTCACTAGACGACCGACCGAGAAATGGCACAGCTATACTGAAACTAAAAGGCCGGAATGTCTGTTTGCTTCAACGCGTGTCTTAGCTAACGATAGTCTATGTTCGAGCCAGACTAAATACTCAACGACCCATAGGAGCGAAGAATCTATAAAAATGTTGCAAAACCGGTTCAGATCATTTCGTTTAAACCATGTGAACCCACGGGAATAGGCAAGGATATAATTTGAAAGGCTCAACACAGGTTAAACTGAATTACGTTATGTTTGAGGCTTTTAAAGGTTTAGTGGCCGCGACTAATTGCTCTATTTTAAAGCTATGTTCAAATCAGTTTAAATGGTTCCTTTAGCCAAGATTTAATTTTGTTTCTTTGCCTTTTAACTACTGACCCCAATACGTTTTGCTTCTGTGTTTCTTAGGTTTTATAGGGTAGCTTAAAAACGCAAAAAAAAAGTTTTTTCTTCAAAAATTTAAACTTAAGCAATGATTCAAGAAGATGTTTTCTCATTTACTTATTATTTACGAGTGTATCTGCTCATTCAGAGTACATCATAAAGCGTAAAAATAAAAGCCTTATCTTCTCACGGTAAAAACATTACGCTAGTTAAAAGTTATCCGGCCTCGGAGGTTACAACAACTTTATTGTAAATGTAAAACGCGCTTCTCTGGGCATATTTTACAAAGGATAATGAAATTTTTAGTTCTACACCAAAGCCTCGAGCGAAGATTATGAAATCTTTAAAGAAATTTAAGTCTTATAAGAAAGTAATTGTTAATAATTAAAAAAAATAACCTGGCTAAATTTCTGTAATGCTCGTCTCAAATCTGTAACTTTAGTTTCTAAGACGTTCATAATGTAGGCTTTTATGAAATAAAGATTTTTCACTTGAACTGTACTTTTCGCGCCAGACATCTGTATATAATCTGTAGATCATAAAAAACTAAAAAGTTGCTTGGTATTCAAAACTTAACTAATTTTTAAATTACCTAATTTATTATAGAGCATTATTTTTCTTTAGTTTCTTTTTCATAAATAATTTTGCAAATAAATAGAAATGAAATGCAAAAATGTAGGTTGATATTTATTGTTTAATTTTTCAATATTTTTATTAAAAAGGGAAAACTAAAAAGTTCAGTGTTAAAATTTTTAATTGAAGAACGACCATCGCAGTTCAGTGACCCGGAAGTGCGTCGAAATTTTCCCAAACAGACACCCCCTTGTAATTAGAGATAATCAAAAAGAATTTTGCAGCTTTTTTCACAATTTTAACGAGCCAAAGTTACTTCTCTAGGTGCCGACACGATTATGACTTCCGTTTGATTCATTAAAACGTGCAATTTGAAATTATCTCCTAACCCAGTTCCTTTGTTGCTGTCTTACAGGCGTTCTTCTCAATCGTCCACTGTGTTTATTTTAACCACCAAGGAGGAAAGGGGTGCTATTTACTTACCTGTGAAAATTATTTTCAATTTGTTTCTATGAAAATATAGTAAGGATATTTTATTTATTGAGTAGGTACAATTACATAATCTCTAATTAATATAAAAAAGCTAACAAACAATCTTAGATGAAAATAAAGAAATCTCGATTCACACAAATTATTAACTAGTTTTAGTATTTAATTTAACATAAGTTCTCAATTCACTCAGCATGCAAAACTGCATGACGTTTTGTTCATAGTCAATGGCAGGGGCAAGCGGTGGTTGGTTGTGTTGCCGGCCTAAAACGATTTTGATTTGAAAACTTATCTAGATCGTTTTCACCTATTTTGTATATATTTTATGATATAGCAGGTATACAACCGAGCAGTAACCGAGCAGTCCTATACGGTAAGAGAACACTAGTGCCCTTAAACAACCGCATCACAGTCTGCGCATTGGTTGTGTTGCCGGCTTTTTAGGCTACCTAAACGGTATTTTAAGAGTCTAGGGCATCCTCACTCTCTCATCAATTCACAGTAGGTAGAAGTACCGTTTCAGTCTAGAGTATTCTGTAAGCCCGTTGTATCACTTCAGATGAGCTGGCCCAATTAGAGTATCAGCACATGCATAAACTTGGCGTACTCGGGTGCAATTTCAAAGGTCTTTGCTCTACAATTCGTTTGGTTAAAATTACAAAAAATAAACAACACAATTAAATAGAGCGATTCAACCACCTGTGCACAAAGGCAAGTGGATTAAGCCAAGGAGAGCCGGGCGCTGGGCATTAAATTGTCATTAAGCGAAAGCTTACCTGGAGCGAAGGCTTTATTTTATCCGCACCCAAAGCCTCAATTGAGATATATCGTGTTTGCTCATTCTTTTAATTTGTACAATTCAATTATCCGCTTAATGAATCCTCTCTCTGGCTAATTAGTTTTTTATTGCATACCATATAACATAGATACCTCGAAGGAGACAGATCAATGCAGCTCTTACAGAACTGCTGCATCAAAACACAACCTTAGTGGGCCTCAGGTATCCTTACTCAACGAGTACAATTAGTATTTAACGCTGATTCTGTAACCCAACGGTCATGACTCTTGGCGACTCGGCCCTATTAGTCCGTGGAATAAAGACAAATTGCTGAATTGATAACAGCCTATTTTATGTTTTTATATGTCTAGAATAATAAATTGAGGCTCCTAGTAGGCATAAAATGTAACCTCCGTAGTCCGCTATACTATATAAAAAAGTTTAAGACTCTTTTAAAGTGATTTTTTATTATTTACATGCGTTTATTCCATTGTACGTTGTCTTTAATATGAACATTTTAAAATTGTATTACAGTGCACCATTATTAATTATTACAGCTATGTGTTTTTAAAAGCAAACGAACATAATTTCTTACTAAAGAATTAGCTTTCTGGAAAAATATATTATAATTGGAGGACACATAGTACTGTTATTTGAAATAAAAGCCTATGTGAGGACAGCCAATTCTGCCGCTATAATTTGTACGCCGATGCCACCCGATGGAAACCCATTCGAGCCGAAATGTTTCACCTTGGAGCGTTGGATGTCGAACCAGGCAATGCGCTAGTGATTAGGTTCCTGTGGAGTGGTGTGAAATGTGTTCAAAGCAACTTTCATCTCCCTCAAACGTAGCGATTTATAAAAATTCACATGAATCGTTGTATTTGTTTCAATTGGTAATGTTTTTAGTTATACATATGTTTTCAGTGAGTGAACCGAATTGACGCATATTCCGAGACATCGGTTGAACCGGCTCATCTGATATTAAACACTAGTACTAACTGAACACTACCTTGAAATGATACTACTGATACTCGCGAATGCGAGCGAATAAGGTTATCGGAGGCTCATTATGTTATACGCTTAAACGGCGCAAAAAACCGGCAACACAACCAAAATGAAAATTGCAATTGTTATCTATTTCCAACCCGCCTGCCACTTTATCCATTAAATAATACTGTTATTGTATTCTCAGCAGTTTTATTTACAATAATGTTACCAAGTTTTTAGGTAAAACACCCATTGGTAAAAGCAGTTACTCTTTAAAGGCCGGCAACGCATTCACGGCTCTGCAAAAACTGGGGGTGTCCATGGATGGAAGACCGCTTGCCCTAGCTGAGCCTTTTGCTCTTCCTGTTTTATTCTGCCCATCAAAATTATTTGATGGGCAGAATAAATGTGTATTAACAAATTTTCTCATTCAAAAGATGAAACAGACACACACACACTGATACAAAATGCCATACATTCGCAAACACTCATTACGCATACACATTTACACACTTGTTCAATTTTACTTTCAATGCGCCCAAATTTATGCCATTTGCAGAAGCGAGTCTGAAGATTCTGTCACACAGGTGCCGAGCCTAGTACAGATGGCTCTTTCAAAGGTGTCGACATGTTTTAGAGGAATTTGCTTATATATTAGGTAGGTATGTTTATCAAATGTGTTTGTGATATAATTTTTGTGTATTGAAATAAAAATATCATTATCATCTTTAACATCTTCACATCTTTAACATTTTTTAATTGAGTGATCGATAACATTACTTTAAATGAGGCATTTGAGATGAAAACAGACGCCATTAAGAGAAACATCGTGCTTAATTAATCGCAAACGAAACGCGAATGGCTCATTAGATTTAATGTGTCCGTATTAATTACGCCATCGCAATCTAAGTGATTGTTCTGTTGTTTTGCTTTCGCCCGAAGATAAATAGTTGAATTAGAGAAGGCATCTTTCCGCGTGCTTGCTTTTCAGTATACGCTTAAGAAGACGATTAATCTTTATCCCTCCCACTTAGAGAACAGAAGCTGTGTGTTAAATATGGCACTGACTATCTTTCCCTGACGCGCATTTGTTATTGCAAAAACCAGAACAAATCAGATTTTATCGAAGTTTATAAATAAGGAAGTGAATATCACTTTTACTTTTAACGTAGCTCTACATAAAACAGTGTCTTAAATATTATTTTCCTCTTACGCTGTCGTGTATAGGTTTTAACAAACAAGAGACAATTTTTTTTTAATATTGTTTAGCGGACAACAGAGTAGGTGGGTCTACTATATGGTAAGAGAACACCGCCGCCCATCCACATTCTGTGTTGCTTTGCTGCTCCGATATCCTCACTACCTCTGAGAAACAAAGGACAAGTATCGTTTCTCGCTGAGTATTCTGTGAGCCCGTGGTGTAACTTCGGACTATGTGCGACCCACGGGTGCGACAGTATTAAGACATTCGCCCGGCCACTGTCAAGCCCTTCCAGAAACCGGATAAATTTTAAATTATAATTGTCTTGGCCGGGATTCGAACGCAATACTTCTCGCTTAATGGTACACTTTTAAAACAATTAAAGAACGAGACTCTCAAGATTAGGCGCTTAGATAAATTATTACCAATTATCTAAATTAATTGAAATTACCAAAGCTGAAAAAATCCAACTCATTTATTCAGATAACTTTTTCAATACAGAGTACATATTAATAACTTACATTGAATTAAACTTATATAGTTTATTATTATAAATCTCCTAATTTTAACCAGAATTGCCGTCAAATTACTAATCAATGGTCAGCCTAAGTTAATGAAAAGTTTATGTAATTACTGAAGTTTGTTTCTCATGTTGGCATAACTTGCCCGTATGTGGGACAGTGCTCGGGACGGAGACGGCCGGCGCCTGGCCAGCGCAAACAGCGTGATTAAGACAAACTGGCGACGTTTCATTTATATCAATTTTAATCAAAGGTACGAGTAATTTGATTAAAAATGATCGATGCTTGTGTTGATTGAAATTGGGTACGCACTTATCGGAGAAATATTTAAAACGTTTTATTTTAACTAATAATGTAATGAAATGTTTCAAAATCGATAAACGAATTGGTTTATTACCGATTATACGCTATCGAGGGCTGTCAAAACTACTATCCAAATTAGACAAAGTATAATAATACTAAGTTATACGTAAGAATAATAATTAAGCAATAAATCAGTTTATAAAAAACTTTTCAATTAGTTTTCATTGGTACGTGTGATAAAATCTTTTGGTTGAACCTATATGAAATTGAAGTAAAAATATCTGTCATATGTGTTTTTTATGGTTTAGTGGAAAACGGAGAACTGGGGGTCTCCTATATGGTAAAAGACCACCGCAGCCCATGAATAACCGCGCCACAATCCGCGCATTGGTTTTGGTGCCGGCTTTTTACGCCGCTTAAGCCGCACTTTTAAGGGTCTACGATATCCTCACTCACTCTCCGAAACACAGTTCAAGTACCGTTTCACGCTGAGTATTCTGTGAGCCCGTGGTATCACTTCGGACGAGCCGGCCCAATTAGTTTGTCAGCATATGCTTTAGCATGGCTCTCCGACATGTGATTATAGGATTTTAATTAAATTACTTTAATAAGGACAAACTTTAACAACAAAAGTTAGATTATATTTATCCATCTAGTAGTAACTAGACCGTAGTCGGCCAAGCACAGCTGACGGAGTAATTATTTCGCCAAGAGATGGCGACACAATCGATCGGTGGCTGAGCCATTTGCGATGCGATCGTTTGCGAAATTCCCTCAAATGAATAAAACTAGAATTGAGCACTTGAGTGGTTCGCATCCACGTCAAACTGTTCGCTTGAATAATTCGCACTCAGTTCGCGGAAACTTAAAACTGTTCACGGACACTTTTCTTAGAGCTTTAATAGATTTTAAATTTCACTTAGGATAACTTTGCAATATTATAATTGACCAGAGATGATATTTTTAACTTCTTAATATAAAATATGCAAAAGAAACGATTTTAATTGAATTGTCTTAATTGAAATTTACGACTTTATTTCCTTATAAAAGAGATACAATTTTTGTATTACATTTATTTTAATTTCTAACACACCACTATACAGATTAACTATACACATAAGAAGTAATGGTGGGAAATAGTATCCACCCCTTTCTATTCGAGATAGGTAACCCATCGTGATTTTCTGGTCGGTTTAGACTCCCGTTAAAATTCTTTGAAAGTATACTTTATACTATATATGCAGATAATTAATCAAATTTTTGCTGAAAATGTTATAGTAAGGGATATTAAGGATTCATATTTATATATTATATAGTAAGGGATATCTTTAAGAAAATTATTAATTTATTCATTATTTTGTGTTGTTTCGTTTTAGATTTAATTAACTCGGTGACATAATGTTTACTGTAGATACTTTATGTTTTTTGTTACTGAAAAGATATAATTTAAATGTTGAGATAGTGAAAATACGCCCGGTGTCCATCAAGGGTGTCGGCATTCGAATGTTGAGCAGACAGATGATAAATAATTAAAAATCAATCACGTACGCAATTCAAAAAGCCTCCACTAATACGGGCATTATAGCCCTGATCAGGTCCTGTGGGGCTTTGCCTGTGTGAGCGCGAGTACCTTATTTTTTTATTTGAAGGAAGGCTAACGGGAAGCTCACCTGAAATAAGCGGACAGGCAGTCACGGGCACTGGACCCCAGTTGGGCCACTTTTTTTGAAAGTCCCTAAGTCGTATGTTTTACAATGTTTCTTGTGTTATAACACAATTGATTGATTTGATATTCGTTGCAAGTAAAAATTGGTTTCTTTCTTACAAAAATTAATCATTTTACTCACTGGACTATATACTTTTTGAACTTTTTGATTGACAATTGCGCCCGGGAATCAATCAATAAAAATATTATAGTTAATCTTTAATACTTTTATTTAAATGTATAAATAATTAATTATTTTATATTGGTAAAAACACATTGCTTACTTGAAAACAATAACTAAACTGCAACTTGAAACAATGTATGAAATGGTCTGTCACATTTCCGTTTAGCATACATTTTTATTGCAAGCACTTTTGTGTATTCATTGTCCGCTGGCAGTGTCGCCACCAAGTAAATCCTAATGGGATAGAAAGGAGTGCAGGGGCGTGGCGGGCCCACGAAATTGAAACACCCGTGTCGTTTAGTATTTTGCGCGAAAAGTTACACAATTGGTAGAAAGCCAAAGGAAGTTAAAAAAGACAATACCCCAGGCAAGACTTAAAAACTTTTCAATACGAGAGTACTTAGCGTTCTTGGTTTTTGTTAATTTGTATAGTATGTAATTTGGATATGTTTTTTATCGACAACGAAATATATTTCTTAATTCGTATCAGTGTTATGGCGCTATAGAGAATATTTTACATTGTTGATTTAACGTAAATTTTTTACTTCTTTATTTATTTGATTCTTATTTTAGTGGAATCCCTCATGGTAATAGGTTACCACTTTTTATAGACAATTTCTCACAAACGACGGTCTGGTTGTGCGATTTTTCAAGCCAGTTAAGGGACAAGCTAAACCCCATAGTCCTCCGGTATTCTCACGAAGCGACAAAGCCTAAGTGTCTCGTCAGTATTTTCTGAGACTGGTATAATTCCAGAGAAGCCGGCCAAATTATTGTGTTAGCATAAGCTTCAGCCCCGTCAATCTGGCCCTTCCAAATTAATCCCATTCACACTCGGAATCGAACCCGGTACCCGCAGCGTCACATAAGTTTTTTACTATTTTAATCAAATAAAAGTAAAATCCCTAAATGTGAACCATATAATGGTTTAATTTGTTATTTATTTTTTTGTAATAAAAAGCAGATAATATATTTTTTTTATTTTATTTTTCATGATATTTAATTTTAAACTGTATTTGTCTTAATTGTTAACTTGAGATTAGATTTGGCGGCTTTCCCTTGACTGGTTTTTTCTACTAGTAACAACACAAGCGACACGATTCAACAGCCTACCTTTATCAAACGAAATTCCCATTGGATTTAATTTGTCGCATATTTACATAATAAATGAACGGAGTTCGGCTCGGTGCGGCGTTATCCGCTCTAAACCGGCTTAATCCCGTTTTATCCGCCATTGAGAGACTTGATCTCGATCGGGGACAATTTGCATGCTTCAAGGCGTTAATAGTTCAAGATTGCGACGTAACGATCCCTAATTCACTAAATTTACATGTTTTAAACTTGTTACACTAAACCTCGTAAGCTAACCCCCCGCTGTACATTCAGTGGGATGTCACAACGGGCTTAACAGCTTTGTTTCAGAGCCAGAATCTCAGCCGGCCTGTAATGATATGTTGCCAAGGCGATTAAGATTCAGTAGTGAAAATTAGAAACTTCGAGTTGTAATAATGTGTAACTCCATTCTGTACAACTATCTGTCTGCAGACATATTTCTAAACCAATATAAACAAAGGAAAACAGAAACTTTTATGAGCCTCGTAGCTAATTGGTTTAATAGCTCTACCATAAAGCGAGAGGTATCGGGTTTGAATTCCGGTCCAGACAATTATAAATTATATTTATTTTTAATTTATACGGTCTTTGGAAGCGCTTTACGGCGGCTGGGCGAATGTCTTAAAACTATCACATCCGTAGGAGAGCCATGCTGAAACATATGCGGACACACTAAATGAACCGGATCGTCCGAAGTGATACCATGGGGTCACAGAATACTCAGCGTGAAATAGTAGGGTACTTGAAACAATGCCTATTCTGTTATTGCTAAGGGAGTAAGAATATCGTAGGCCCTTAAAAATGCCGCTTACGTCTCCGAATGCGCCGAATGTGCGCTACATTCGGGTTGGTGATGGGTGGCGGTTTTCTCTTGCCATATAGGAGACCTATCTGTTCCGCTATACCATAAAAATACTAGTCACGCTTAAGTAAGCGTTTCTAAAAATTATCATGGTAAAACGATTTAATTCACAGTACAAACTATAAATGTTCGTAGAGACAAATGGGAAAGTTTGATAACTTTGATTTAACTTCCGCAATAAGAATACGATGAGTGTAATGAGAAAATTGTAGCCAGCGAGCTGTAAGCAAGTGAAAACAATGTCATAAGACGATAAAGCCTCCCCTGGGACTAGTGGGAAAGTGATAACTACGTTGCTACCCCATTGCCGTAGTATACAACTCTTCGTTTACTTGTTAAGCTTACTATTATTCCTTAGTTTATGCCGAGTTTGAGACATTTGTTGCATTAACAAGCATCACTTAAACTATAAAAACTTAAGTACTTCATTCTTAATTCTTTTTTTATTTAATCTTTATTCTGACTGGTATGAACTTTTTTCTTTTTGAAATTAACGGAATGCTTTATAAGTTTTATTATTCTTGAAGTGTTTTTTTTTGTTATAGAGGACAACGGAGCAGGTGAGGCTCCTACATGGTAACAGATTACAGACACCGCCATCCTTAGACATTCGAGCCATAGTCCGCGGATTGGTTTTGTTGCCGGCTTATTACGCCACATAGACGCCAATTTTAAGCGCCCCGATATTCTCACTCACCAAAACAGTAGAAGCGCCCTTTCGAGTACAACTACCTTTTTACGCTGAGTATTCTGTGAGCCCATGGTATCACGACGAGAACCCTAATTAGTGCCTTATATATGTTTCAGCTTGGCTCTCCCACGTCTGCATTTTTTTTAATTTGAATTTAAATTAATACTTAATTTTTCAAGATGACCAACCAGGTTGAAAAAGGGTATTGTATCCCACGCAAAACTAGGTCCAGGCTCTAAGTATTTACTTGTGATGGAGGAGACTTGTAGTAGAAGTAGACTTATAGTTATAGTTTCGGTGGTCTATTGAGTCGACACCCTTAACTCCAACGCTCGTCTTACCTCCCGGCCCATCGCCCGTTTCAATTAAACTTTAACCAAGTCCTTGTAAACAAAACTATTGTCCCGGACACAAACTAATTCCAAACTTAGCTTTTAACGATAAAGTTCAAAATTGTAACTCCCGCCTGAGAAATGATTGAGTGATGTTGTATTGTCTATCAAGGTATACGGTACAATAATAAGCTAGTTATGTCTCTTCAAAGAGCAGCGAGCGAATGTTATCACTTGGTTGTCGTTGGCTCCTGAGATGCTATTCAAAGCAAATATTACGAGGTCGCTATATGCGCGATTTTGGGATAAATGCTAAGCCAATCTGCACCTGATATTTCGCCACGGACAATGTAGGGACGGTTACATAAATGCTTTTGGAATTAGTGAGCTAGTATCACGGCCAATATCAAACTCCAAGATTTTCATTTCATACAGGACTACGGAGCCATGTTTGGACTGTGTCGCTCGTGTGACAATAGAATATATGTGTGATATAGAATCACCAAGTCTCACTGGCCGTTTAAGTGTCGTTAAAAGACGGCAACGCAATCGAAACGCGGATTGTGGCGTGCCAGTGTGTGACGGTGATCTCTCACTATCAACCCGTTTGACCCGTTGTTCACATTATAAAAGAGTTGAGACTGATTTATAGTTATTTCTAAATTAATAAGTCAAGAAGAATTTATATAGAAGAATGAAGAATCTTTTATATACATATAATTAATGTTCTTCAACAAAAATACAAATAATTTTATTTCTGTTTGCCCTTGATCTGCCTGATTTTGCCTTTGAATAATATCGAGTAATTCATACCTGCAATTGCTTTTTCCACATAATTTCAGAAGCTCTTTGAAATCATTCTCTCCGAAATTGCAAAATATATTTGATATCTTGATATCAAACTTTGCGAAAAGATACGATGACAAATAAAAATAGAAATACGAGCCGTCATCCAATAAATTAATATCGTCGGGGCGTCAGCAACGGGAAAAGTTGGAGAGGCTGTTCGGGTGCTCGGCGCCTTGGCAACCTTTGATCTCGCTCCACTAGCGACGCGGCCCATTAACCCTACGGCCTGCCTCTTTCTCTCACAAGCCTTCATTCCCTAGCAGCAGTGGCTTTTGTCTCTCTTCGTTTTCTTCAACCCTGTCTCCCAATCTTTTTTTTATGAAAAAGCTCCAAAAGTCGTATTGCTTTGGAAATAGCACTGTTGGCAGCAGATTTGACAGTGTTTGTGCCCGGCACAAAATGCTTTAAAAAACACACAGTCAATATAGTTTTCCTTTTTTTCGATGTATTTTAACTACACTTTGTTTAAAAAGAGATTTAAATGTTATAAATGTTGGTCAGCGTATGAATGCAATGTCTTGTTGCCCTCCAGCCATAGCAATGCCTACACGCAAATGGTGCTCAAAGCAATCGGCTCCTAAAGCTCGTCGGCCACGCGTTGTTTACGTACGAATCGTATTTTTTGTCACGGTTCAATGCTGTCATAAATTCAGGTATCGCTAGTGCGGGCTTGTATCGTAAAATGCACGCTGCACTCGATCGTAAATCGAAGGCTGCGCTGGAGCTGTGTGAAATGTAGCTTAGGCTTGGCTCGACCGACTATCATTTCCCTCGACTCGTTTATACCTTCACGTGTTTGCCATGGACATAAATAGATTGAGACAATTTTCCTCAGAGATCCATGAATACGAATGATGAAACGTATAGCGGACAACGTAGCAGGAAGGTAGGTAGGTCTCCTATTTAGTAAGAAAACAACCCAGAGTCCGCGCATTCCTTGTATTGCAGACTTTTTACCCCGGACATTTCTTGAGGGCCACCGATATCCTCACTCTCTCAGTGAAATAAAAGAGTACAAGTTTCTGATTTAAGTCATATATTCATAGAAGTCGACCTACAAAGTAGGAGTTATTGAAAAATGTAGTCGTTTGAGACTTAGGTAGTCATCAATAGCTCTTTTTCAATGTTAACGTAAGCATATAATGGTATTAATAAAAATCTAAGCTTTGAACTCTTATGTCTGGGATGTTTTATAAGTTGTATGTGAAATAAAGATCTTTGACTTTGATTTCAAACACAATGATACGATGCCATTTTGGTCGAAAGCTTGCAACATGACTAAAAATACCAGTTTTATTGACATCGTTGCAACGAAAAATAAGTATTAAGTCTTAATAAAACAATTTTGAATCACATACGGGCTGCATTGTTATTTGATATTAGGAAATTTTATTTTCAAATATAAAACTTGACAAACCGAACATGCTGTGAATCCAACATTAGTAATAGCCGGCGGTGACAAATGCTGATGGTGCTATTAGCTGGTAAGAGGGATTGATGGCGTTGCCGAGGACTCTCATAAATTTCACTATTTGCGACCCCTCCGACCTCCCGACTGCAGGCATAGGTCAAGTCGCAGAATAACACCTATTCGCTATTTTTTTCTTATATTTAGGTAGTTAAAAATAATTCCGTTAATAGTTTAGCTATTCAGCTTATAATAACAACAAATAAGGTAACTTTAATAGTAATATTTCTACCAAGTCTTACAAAATATAATAAAAATATATTTATGTTAGGAATGCTTCACTCTACTCATTCAACTCGCCATACAAATCCCACAGATGACCAATGTAAATGCGTCCATTTCTCAATAAAATCGAACTAAACACATCTCAGAAAATTACTAACAATTTTGTTGTTTAAGTGAAGATATTTAGTGTGTTATTTGTGTGTAGTATTTATCAAAAAATATACAACATTTATTACCACATTTATAACAAAATCATTTATGGCGTATGGTTTATACAATACAATTATATCTTTGGCTACAAATTTAATATATTTTTTACGTGATATTACACATTTAAAGTTAGGATTGTAGTGGGAATTAAATAGCATGTAAGGTTAATGTTTGCGAATTTTACATGAATTATAAAAACACAATTTTTCGTGAACAGTAGACCGGAAGCAAGTTACAACTCGACACAGACATGAAAATAATAGTAATTCATAAGCTTATGGAATTAGCCAAAGAATAGAAGGTAATGATTATGGTGTCCTGTATATGACTTGTCAGCCAGTCTAGATTGAAGAAGATTACAATATCTCATCTTAAAGTACAGAGCGGATGTAATGCCAGAACAAGTTAAGTTTTAGACTAGCACCGATTATATGCACTACTTGGAAACTCCTTCAAAACTCATTCAATGTACAATTGAGTTAATTAAATCCTCTTATACTCGAATATCCTCATATATTTTAAGTGATTTTAATTTTTCAATACTGTATTTAAAGGTAAAACTGTTAAAGTTATAATGTATTCATAAGATATAAATGAACACTAGACACTGCCCAATCCACACTGTGCTCCATACTCTTTCATTTCCGCTTGCTCTTAAGTTGAAATAGCACGTATAAATATTTCAGTTATCCATATTCTACGAGAAGAAATGTATTACTTAAAAAGAAAATCTTTTCACATTAAAAATAAAATCTTCTGAAACATAATTAAGTACCTTCACCGGTTCATTTTATGCTCTATATTATGTACTTACATGAAAGCCATCTATAACCATTTTAATATAAATTTGAAGACCCGGAAAAGTTGGAAAGAGACTCAGCAAATATAGTTTCTTGTGTTATAAATCACATCATGGAGTTATAAACTATAAAACCTACGTTTTAGAGTTTCTTTTGCTTTTCCAACAATCAAATATTATCACACGTGGTTAGAAACACATGGTGTGAGGTTTAGATACATTTTTGTAACTCGTCAAGTGAGTCCAAAATAAATTGCCGAATAGGCTTAATGCAGAAAATTCACATCTCTTCGCTATAGTCTGCATGGTATACGGCCTTAAGATCTTAACTTTAATTTAATAATAAAAAAATAATTAATCTTCTAAGTTTAATTAAAACAAATTATTATTATTAAGAAATAAACAATTAATATAATAATTCTGCATTGTAAATTTCAATTGGAAACACATTTTCATCATTTTCCTAGCAGTATCTTCAGTTAAAAATTGTATATAACGTTCTCCGTATTCCTCTCACGGTCATAAAAGCCGCAGCATTCGAGTCATAAACACTATTTTATGAGCGATCCGCCGCAGCCTGCTTTGTCCGGTTTATTGTTTCTGTAAGTGTTCATATATATGCTGTTGATTCATTGAAATACTTGTCGGTAAAATATTTTATACATTTGCTATGTATTAAATATTTCAATCAAAGATGTTGGAGTGCATATCCAAAATACTCAATAATAATCCAAAAGACCATACTTTTTTAAAGGAATAAAGCAATGTGTTGTATATGTTGAATATTCCGTTTTTTTGTCAAACTATTGGATCATTGATTTATAAAAAATTATAACTATATGAATTTTTAAATATAATAAAAAATAATTTGCTTTATTTCAGATGTGTTTAGTCATTTTCTTCAAAAGACTAACTAATATACTGTCTTATTAAAACAGTATGTAATA
Organism: Delias oraia; assembly: GCA_018230265.1. NCBI lineage: Eukaryota > Metazoa > Arthropoda > Insecta > Lepidoptera > Pieridae > Delias > Delias oraia. The sequence continues at coordinate 7,573 of DWCF01001315.1, read as the reverse complement.
TAACTTGTACTGTATTTCGCTGAGTTATTTAGGATACCGAAGTCTCATTATCGCAAATAATAAAAAATGCCGACAACACAACTATAACGCGTATAATTGCAGAACAGTTGCCCATAGACAGCGGGGATCTATTACCACCAGGGGACTCGTTGATCGCTATGTAATAATAAAATATCTCCCAGTAATACGTAAAATACAATTAATAACGATCGCTCGCCCTGTCCGAACGTCAAGCCAATTAAACAAATGTCGCTTAAAGAGATTCACAAAAATTAAGCCAATAAAATAATCAGATTACGAGCGCTTTTACTGCTGAACGAATAAACCTTTGTCTATATCGATTTAATTAAATTACGATTCGGACGACCAAAGGGTGACGAATGAATTTTGCGCCGAATATTCGGCTGGTTTAGTGACTAAAGCCTTTTTTCGGTCGAGAGCCTTTTAATTATTTGTACACCACTTTTAGTAACACAAAGCTTTGACCGGCCCGAACCTGTAAAAGCGAGACATTACAAATCATTTGTAGTAGTACAAATAAGTGCATTCATGCAATTATCTGCCTAATCTTACTAAAATTATAATTATTTTTATTAAAAAAAACATTTAAATGTAGATGAAGCGAAATAAAAATTATAACTGATATTCGATCTTGAATATTTGCCAAAAGCTTTCGTTCGTTAGTCGCTAAGGAAACGTTTTACTTTTGAAAGTTGAAATTTTCCAATGGACACTCGCTCTCTAGAAAAATTGCAATCCCTCTATATAGAAACAGCCGGTGGGTGGCGGCGCGACAAAGTGGCAATATTCGCTCTCGACGGGGCTTCCAAACAAGGGGACCAGTGGAGATGGGGATACGGGATTCGCCGTTGTGAGAAAGAGCCGCCGCCAAGTTATTAATTGGAGTGAATTGACGGAAGTTCGCACCAAGTCGTGTTTTTGACAAATTTCGCTTTGATACAGCGATTACTTCCACCTCGGCGCGGGCTTCTTGGCTGAGATAAAAAACCGATTCTAATAAATTGGATGTTTTTCTTTAAAATTTTTAATGAGTGTTCTGATGCGTACTAAGCGCATTGCTCTACGGCATACGGCATAAGCGGATTGTTTAACAATATAATCTTATGTTCCTACAAGTAGTGACGATTGTGCATGTATTAGTTCAAACGGAATGAGAACATTGCATTTATGACACTCACTATTCGGAAACGAGAGAATATTACTTTTTTTTAGAATTCTAACAATATCTCACAAATAGAAAATTGAATGACCCTAAAACACGTCAAATAATTTACCCCATTTCTATAATTGTCGCCTGAGGTTAAAGCAAATCTAGGCAACGATTTTAATTTCGTTCATCGTGAGTGATAGTGACCACAAATTCCCAACATGTGAAGACAAATTGCTATCCACCTGTATCGTCCTGATCTACGATTATGCAAAAATGAACGCAATTAGCAATCCTATCACAGTGCGTTAAGGTCTAAATCGATGTGCTACAATTAGGTGGCACTAAAAGTAGTGATTTAACGGCCGTGACCCATGACCCGAAAGTTTAGTACGAAACTGGTGCGGTTTTTATGTGCACCGCAGATTTAACAGTGTGTGAATATTGTGTTTGTGCTTGAGTTTATATCTTCGGTGTTTATATTAAAAGTTTTAACGAAGTCTCAGTAATACAAAAAATGTATAGTAAAATTAAAAAAAATCATTTTGTCCTATTTAACAAAAAAATCTGGTATCTGGATTATACAAAATATATATTTAATTTTTTCCGCTTTTTGTGATTGCCACTTATTAAATTAAATAGCTTATTTAATACTTTACTTGCAACTTTTTATAATATTCTATCCATGGCAAGTGAAGCCTTCTGCCGAAGTTAGTACTTCATGGTATCGAATGCCGTCTGCGGTTTGGCTTAACTTGGCATTACTATGATTCTAATAGATTTTTTTACAATAACACTCACATTTTAAATCAAAATTTAACCCTTTGTTGTCTTCATAAATGTCACCTACGGTATGGAAGTTTATCATAAATTTGGGTTGGATTGTAAAATTTATAAAGAACGAAATTGTTCTAAATTAATTTATATTACTGGACAGCGACTTAGTATGTATCAAGACATAAGTGATAAAGAAGAAACTATTTGAACTTTTATTAGTACACATTTGCAGTCTTTATGTTCCATTTTACTTTTTTTATATAGTATAGCAGACAATGGAGCAGGTGGGTGTCCTATTTGGGAAGAGAAAAGCGCCGCTCATGGACAACCGCGCCACAGTACGCGCAATGGTTGTGTTTTTGGCTTTTTACTTCATTCGAGCGGCATGTTTAAGGCTTTCGACAACCTCACTCATTCATCGAAACACCATACAAGTACCGTTCCACTTTGAGTATTCTGTGACCCCGTGCTATCACTTAGTAGTGCGTCCGTATATGCTTAGCATGTCTGTGACAGTATTAAAACACTTGCCTGGCCACTGTCAAGCTCTTCCAGAGAGCGAATAAATAAAAAATTTAATTATAATTTATAATTGTCAGGCACGGGTTTCGAACACGATACCTTTCGCTTCGTAGACCTATGAAACCATTTAGCTACGAGGCTCTCATAAAAGATAAATGAATTCGGTTATAAATTCGCGCATATTCTTTTAAAATCCTTTAGAATATGTTTAATCACTTCTAAAAGCATTAGCAGCAAGCCTTATCTTCTATATTACTGTTAGGTAAATAAGTGCATATGGAAATGAAACAAAGAACAATTGTAAAATAACATCTTTTAATCCAAAGCCTTTCGGACAAGTTGCAGAGGTATTAAACCACATTGCCTAATACATTCAACATTTCATCTTCATCAACACAATTACTCATCTGCCGCTCAATATTCCGTCCATAAATACGTTTTCGCTTATCCTTTACTTTTGAATTGCGCCGCCTAACTTTACATCGAACGGTTGAAATTACAAATTCCTCGAAATTACGTAAATAAGAGAATTGGTCATGGCGAAAAATATCTTTACTTAACCTGACATAGCAACAGCCTCGCAGCTTTTGACGTCTTAAAGCAAATAAACCAATAGAAACATTGAAACACACAGACCTAGCCTTCCCATGAAATACAATCTACCGATGTAAAGACAGGCAAATCCTTATATTACTTTAATGGACAAAAATACAATTGTAGACACATCTATCATTTAATTGATTAACTATTGATACAAGTATGAAGTGAATAAATGTGACAAAATAGTGTTAGACTGTAAACAGTAGAAAATGGTAATTATATCATTTTTTTATTTCTTATCACTTACCATCATTAAAATCTATTTTAATGAGATTTCAGATCTAAATATGCAAATGTATAAAAGTTTCGGTTTTTTTAATTAAACTATTAATTAAACGAAATCGACAACACCAGTTAATACTGGCGAGACAATCCGAAGTTGTAGAGATAAATATCTTTCAAGTTCCTTTGCTTGGAAATAGTTTATGAAAAGTGTTTTATAGTTATATAAATACGTTACGTGAATTTATTGTAGTAAATAAAACAATAAAATTTAACGTAAAGTAGAAATTGTTACAAATATAGAGAGTTCAAATGTCTGAAATTTCGTTTGCGTTCCCAATCTATAGGTCAATCAAGGACATCTTGAAATACGTTGCACGAAGGCTTTGAAGCAATTGATAGCGTTCAAATTGAATGTTTCTCACTGTTATACTAAAGAGTGTATTGAGCTGGGCCTAGTAATAGGTTTGAAATTTTACTGAAAAATGAAATTAAGAAAACATAAAGCCTTTTGATGAAGAATTTTATGAAACAATATATTCTTACAAAATTCAATATTTTTTTAAAATTGTAACATATTGAAGATCTAAATTTTTGTATTTGCGTCACAATTATTAATTCACTTTTATTAGAAGCAGATAAGGTATGGTAGTACGCATATTTATATTTTATTTCGAAACATACCTACATCTTACAGTATAAAATCTCCATTAGCTTATATTCATTTAGACACCGATTCACGACATTTTATACACCCACCTAACTAACATGCAAATAATAGTTACAATTTTTGAGTGAACATTTCCTCGTGTGACGTTTGCACTTTCAAATAACAATGTCCTTGGTGGCAAACTACTAATTGGATTTTAATGATCACATTGAGAACATAGTAACTGTTGAAGGAAATCTCGTTGCTTTAAGCTGGTAGTTGGCTCACGATAAATTGACCCTTTTTGTTTCAGTCACAATAAAATGTAATACTAAGCATGTAGATTACGAAAAAGTACAAATATCGCACGAAGTCATAGCAAACGCGTCAAAAATTGTCATTTAAGCAAAAATCTCATTTGAGATAGAAGCATATGATGCCTAAGAGTTGAAACACCCTGTATAATCCATAATGTTATACAATATTACATAATATAGAGCTAGCCACAAATGGATGAAATAAATTCGTTCATAACAAGGCTGTGGGTGTGGCAAGGAAAAAAACATTAAAATTACTCAACTCTGTCCTTAGGAGGTTCGGTGCAAATTGGCCTACGAGACAGACAAGTCTTCTTTCTGTATCCAATTGTACACGAACACATTCTTAGGTAGAATAAGACGCATATTGAGGTAAAATTGTAGGAATTTTTAGGAATCACACGAAACGTATTATAAAATATTTAAAGTAATCAAAGACTAATAAAAACAGACAGTAAAGCAATCGCAGTATTTAACTTTAACATGGGTTTATTAAGGAATAAACACCAAGATTTATCTTGTCTCAAATTTATTCCTACATATTTTAAGGAATTTTCTTGGTACATGGAAATATTGAGCAGATTCTCATCTTTTTTAAATGTAAATCAGGTAGGATTATAACTCAATGGTGCTTTAAACAGCACCAACACACAGCACAGTTTTTCAATGAATATCATGTGATACCACGGATTCACAGAATACTCAGCGTGAAATAGTAGTTACTTGAAAAGGTACCTCTACTATGTTGCGCCGAGCGAGAGAGGATATCGGAGGCACTTAAAAATGCACCTTAATCGGCAGAAAATGTCGGCAGATCAACCAATACACGGACTATGGGAGATGTTATTTTCTTATCATATAGGGAACGCACCTGCTCCGTTGTCCGCTATTTCATAAAACAAATATGAATGAAAGAGCAACGTTTTCTGAGAATAAATTTGAGACACTGTGAAGCTTAGTACATTGGAGGCGCACGAACAGAAGCAACAAGCTAAGTGCGAACCGAAACAAGTGAATGTTATGTACAGTATTTCACTACGTCGGTAAAAATATAATAAAATTGTATATATTTCCCTATCTTAACATTTGGTAATAGACGAATATTTGCAAGTTTCCTTTGAATGATTATTTTTACTAGTATACGTTTACATTGTATAGAGTATATTTTAAAACAGATGGAAAATATGATATATGTCATAGATTTTCTTAAAACATCGCATTTCTTTATTATATAAAGACTAAACTTTACGTTTATTTCACATTATTATAAGTGATTTATAAAATGATATATTTTCTATTAATATTGAAATGCGATAAATGAAATTTTCAATAAGTTATCTAATTTTAATACGAATTACAGGCAAAACTAATCGCTCAAAGTTAACATTCGCGACTAACTACAGTTTTGGTGTTAATCCTTACAATGCCCGGACGGACCTGATGTCCTCAGGAGAGCCTAAACTAGCTTAATCTATTAAGTCTCGTTTCATGCAATGACACACATACTGAGTATATATAAGTTTAAGTAAGTAGAAAAAGTATTTTTCTTAATTCGTTTTAATTCAGCCGTGGCTTCTAACCTGTCATATTTTACTCATTTGGTAATGGAGAAGGTTATACCATCATTTGATGTAGGTAAAAAATGTAGTAAATACATCTTTAAGATGTCAAATGTAATAAAAATAATTTAATTTCTATAGAATTTAAACAACCACGGACGAACTGATAGAAGGAACTGACAGTTGAGTTTAAAGTAAGAACTAACGAAATACCGAAAATAATTGTTTTTTATTATTATAGATAACAATAAAAACATCATTTTCATCAGTATGATCATTGCATGAAATAAAACCACACTTATGTTAACATCATCAAAAATTAAATTCCATTTGCATTGTCTTCATTATTTACATTATAATCACGAATCCGTTCAGTATTTACATTATAAAATAGACATTTGAATATTTAATTCACATTTTTGTACACCCTATAAATGCCTTAACGAATTAACACTGAACTGAATTCCTCGAATTCTATCGTATGGGACCTTCATTTATACACCATCACCATGTCAGGTGATTAAAATACAGTTTAAAACCTTCTTACTTATAAACGTCTCTCAACAGTTCTTATGGACCTCTTAGTCTTGATCGTCCAAAAAGTCACTGCAGAAGCGCAAAAGACAAGGTATTACATTTATTCTCACACTTATTATTGATTTCTCCCAACATTTTAGGAAAAGTAATCAGTTATTTCTTTTGATGGGATTAATAATGGTAAAACAAAGCACTTTGATCAAAGTAGCACACCAAAGAGCTTTGATTTAATTTTAGCAACAATAATTGGACAATCGACAAACGTTTATGAGCAAGGCGGTAGCATATACAGTCTCACTTTGGGTCAACTAGGCCTACAAGCTGTCTAGCGTAAATGCTTTAACTTTGGAACTCAACTTTGGACATTGTATCTAACTATTTATTCTTTGGTTTCCCATGTCGGCAGATACTTAGCGTAATTTAAAGTAATACAAAGACATTGTCTGTGACCTTTTTTCTTTGGTCCCCGCACAAACATGATTCTAAATACAAATTGGAACTGAACACAGGCACTTTGGTATTAAGAAATGAAGTACGATTCAAGTCTTAAAATGTTTGAATAAAAGATTTTATAGTAGCCAAGTGAGTGGTTCAATCTTATTGAATAACGCCTTTACACGACACATTCTCGTCAAATGTCAGTGAAAAGAAAATTGACAGAAATTTCATTAAAAGCGGAAAATAATTTGAAAAGTCGCAATTGTTCATTATAAAGATTTAGAATAAAAAATTATATTTATCTTTTAAATGTTAGAACACTAAAAACATCATATTTTGGGATTACAAATTGCTATTACAGCATTTAATCTAGATATTTTTCAAAAATAATGATAATTAGAGGAATGGATTTCTAAAATAATTACCTGCCAGGAACCAAGATCTTATACACGAAGACTTAGAAACAAGTTAGCAATGAGAATCAATAGACAGTATAACTTTATACCCTTAATTTAATTTTAAAAAGTCTTTCTCGACCCAAATTCGTTTTGAAAATACCTCAACTGGTTATGAAGATAACTATAGACACATGAAATTTAGATGTAAGTGCTGAGAGCTTGCCTAAAGTCGTGTAGGGCGGCGAGAAGCTGTGGGGCAGTTGGACGGGCGGCGGCCGACGTCGTCCAACACCAACACATCAAACCGTACCTAAATGAAGCAATATAATATGAAAATATTTATACATCAAACCATCAGACGATCCGTTTTACAAATTATGTAACAT
>DWCF01001314.1:0-31777 GCA_018230265.1 Delias oraia | reverse complement strand
AGAATAAGACATAGATTACAGTTTATAATTGTATTGTGCAAACATGACAATATTTAATAGAAACATGTAAGTCAGACAGACTCGGTGGGTAGTGTAGCGGGCAGAACAACGTCTGCCTAGTCTACTAGTTGCATTATAAAAACCTTCAAAAACATTCCCACCTATATAAATCCGATAAATATATAAAACAAGCTTAACTTAAAAGTTATAGTATCAAGACTAATACTAAGACTTCACCCATGGGACCGCCAAGCTGAGGCATATTGCTGACGCACTTATTGGGCCGGCTCGTCTGAAGTAACAGGGGCTCTCATAATACTCAGCGTGAAACGGTAGTAGTGAATGAGGTTATCGGCAGCCCTTAAAAATGGCGCTTAAGGCGTAAAAAGCCGACAACACAATGTAATATATGCGCGGATTATAGTGCGGCTGTACTTGGGCGGCATTGTTCTCTGCTACACCATTAAAAATACTTGAATTGGCTTACATTTCGGTTGTTCCTGCCACAGGCTTTTCAGCTCAGCCCTAGTACCACAATGTCTTGCGGCGAGAGCTTTCAGCAATATATCAGTTCGGGGCTGAAGGTTCGACCAACTTTTGATCATGGTTGATGGAGATGACAGTAAGGACGACGCGTATTTCTTGAATTTGGGAAATACCAATCCCTCTAAGAGAAATTTCGCGAACCATCTGGAAAATTAAAAACATTGATTACTGAAGTAATTCAGAAAATTTCGTATAAATATTTCCACATCAAAGAGCCAGGTTGTTCTAGCCGTTGTAAAGTTTTAGCGAGACAGACGAACAGAAATTAATTTATATAGTTATACTAACCTATATCGATCTATTTTATCGGGAAAATCAATATCCGTGTTAGGCAACTCCCAGCCGGCTTTTCCAAATGTACCTTTGTAATGTCCTTTCACTCTGCCACTGTTTTCGTCATATCTAGGCTGCGGTTCCGATAGAAGTTCTAAAATAATATAATAGGAATTAATAATATTGTGCACACATTTTAATTGAATGCAACAAACTATAACATTACAAAACCTTAATAACTCAAATAAGTTCCCATTAATTTTCTATTCTATATCGGATAACAAGAGCAGGTGGATCACCTATATGGTAAGAGAACACTGCTGTCAAGGGACAACAGCACCACAGTCCGCGCTTTGGTTATATTGCCGGTATTTTAGACGCTTAAGCGAAATAATCATAACTTTAAAGACCTTAGATATCCTGGTGGTATCACTTCGCACAGGCCGGTTTCATAAGTGCGTCAGCATATGCTTCAGCATTACTCTCCCACAGATGCGACTGTGTTCAGACACTCGCCCGGCCACTGTCAAGCCCTTTAGAGACCGAATAAATTACCAAATAAATCTATAATCATTCGGACCGCGATTCGAACCCGATACCTCTCGATTCATGGTAGACTTATAAAACCATTTAGTTACGAAGCTCTTATGGGTTGCGGTTATCGCATACTTTATAGAAGACGTGTCTGTTGTTCGCTATATAATAAAAATACGCCTCAAATACATATTAGTTACTATATAAAACTTGCTTTATATTAAAAGATAACTTGTAAATAGTTAAATTAAATATTAGACAAACATTTCATAAATTCTTAACGAAGCAGATTCAGTCTTTATATATTTATTAGAATGATAAAATAATTTTGCCTATATGATGCACAAATTACTCTCCGATTTGTTGTTATGGGATACAAAGAGACTGCGGAACACAATCAAATACAAAACAAAACTTAACAACTCTTACCCAAACTACACAAATGCGGCACATACACCGGCAGCCATTCCGGCTCGATGGCAGCTACATTTCTCATCACCATCTTCCGCCGGTCTTCTGTACCGGTCTCATACAACTCCTGATAGACGACCCATTCCGGTATGACACTACGCAAGATCGACTCGGAATGTAAGTGTACCGGTTCATCAAGCTCGCCGCAGTGATAAGCATATTTATATTTTCTTTTATCTTCACCTGGAAAAAATTAATGTCGTGTACAACTTTTAGATCATCTGCATCGGATTAAATACAAAAATAACACAGCTGTAACTATTTTAATAAACTTTTGTGTAATTTTTTGCCAAAACTTAATTTAAACGTATAAGCTATACATTTTTTAAACAAGTGAATAAAATATATTTTTAAGTTCTAACACAGTCATTCAATTTTAGCTTTAACCTAAGGGTTTTTGCATATTTTTTATTAGAAGAGGCTTAAGGTTCCAACCCTCAAGAATAGATGTGGACTCAAACGTTATTGATGATTCAAATTAACTCTTAAGCTCTATTGAATAAAGAACTTTTGACTTGGCATACCTTCTTTTACTTCATGTAATGCAATTTTCCTTCCCACCTGGTCTCCGAGACCACTCAAAAGCAGCTGCCTTAGTAATCTTGCCTGACCGTCATCAGGAGGTTTCATTTCCGGATCCACAGATACATTTACACCAGACACGCTCAAATTTATCTCATTTGTTAACTGCTTCCGAATCTTTCGGATTTCCCTTACAGCCTACAGGAAAGAATATTTAATTCATACTCTGTTGTTAAAAAATAAAATATTTATCTATCTGTATAGAATCCTACCAAAAACCATAAAATACTTATAAAAGATAAGCTTCAAGCTAAAATAATCATATTTGTAAACATATATGCGAAAATCTAATTTTAGTATGAAAATCTGAAGGCATGCAATGCATGAAGTTTTGAGGGCCTCGTACCTTAATGGTTTTAAAAGTGTACCATGAAGCTCGAGGTATCGGGTTCGAATCCCGGTCCGGACAATTATAATTTAATTTATAATTTATTCGGTCTCTGTAAGTGTCTTAATAGTGTCACACCCGTAATTCTATATTTTTTTTAAATAACGATTATATTATTCTATGTGGTTAAAAAAAATACTTTTAACAACCTTTTCTCTGAGAGCATATTTAGCGCAGAACAATTCTTCTTCGCCTTTCACGTGAGCGAACTCAACAGCGCCCACGGCCCGCAACAGAATCCCTGGATCGCCTAACAACAAAGTGTTGCCAGTTGCTGGCCAACTGTCTGGCTTACCACTCATTACCTGTAAAAGAGGATCTATCATAAGAAAAATGCGATCGCTGTTTAATCATATTATTTTGACAAAAAATTCAAAAATCTTTACTACTTGGAATCGTCAAAGATGTGAATTAATCATGGTTTTTTATACAATGTTTTAAGCTTAGTTTATAGCTTCAGTGTGTTGTGTGAAGATTATAAATGAATATTATATTAAAAATTAATTATATTAAAATGAAATCAACAATAACGCAATATGTATGTTGTTATACACTGAGTCTCAACACCATTGTAATAATAGAACACAAGTTGTGTTGCCGGCTTAATATGCCGCTTAAACAGCACTTTTAAAGTCCTTTGATAGCCTCGCTCACTCTGCGAAACACAGTACAAGTACCGTTTCACGCTGAGTATTCTGTGAGCCCGTGGTATCACTTCGGAAGAGCCGGCCCAATTGGTGCAGTATATGCTTCAGCATGTCTCTCTCACGGGAGAAATCTTTATAATCTTATCGGTATTTTTTCAGTTATTTCTGTACTTTAAGTATAACATGTGTATGAATTTTTGTAATCTTGTCTTTATTTGGTTTTAGATGGTGTCTATGGTTCAACCGTAACCAATATACATACTTCTGGTACAGTGAGAGCTGCGACCAACGCAATTGTATAAGGAAGCAGGTTCTGCTGGTGACTTAGCGCTAACATTTTTCCATACCGAGGCAAGAGAGGAAACGCCGACACTGCTTTCCCTAGTGCGGTCACTTTTAACACCTGAAACATTAAAACATCGTCATATAATAAAACGCCAATAAGAAAGATGACCAAAAATTAAATAAATACCTCAATTGTTTCCACTTTTTCGCTAACCCACATATTGGTTTAAATTTTATTTAATTGTAGTAAAAATAAATAAATAAAGGTGGAAAAAAATCATTTATTTATCATAGGATTTCACATTCAGTTGATAATTACTGTCGTGACCTATTTACAACACTTGTCGACGTCAATAAAAATTACTTATAAAAATGACGGCATTTCTTAAGCGCTAGTGCAGAAGAGGCGGCATCAAACTGCATCGCGCTTTTATCCCACTTTTTATTAGTAAAATTTGGTTGAACTTTGGTAAGTTACTATACTTACCTTAAGAATAAAATAAAATTTACCTAATATGACATTATTTAACATATTTTCATTTTTTATGTAAATTAAGATATACCTCCTCGTCATCAGATAGTCTTCTGACTTTTGAAATGTGCTTTTCCAAAATTCCTAGAATTTCTAGACGCTTCTCGGCCAAACGCAATTGCAGCCGATCCGGTGCAGTTGGAAACGGAAAGTTTACCACCTGAAAAAACAAAAAAGATTATTAATTCAAGTAAAATGAAATTTAAAAACAGCTAGTTCAGAATTAAACAGACATATTTGCCTATTTCTGTTCTCTTCATTTCAATCAAATATTCTTTTAGTTCCATATTCACATATGGGAACGCGTGAATAACTCAACAGCGAAAGCTTTTAAAGAGTGTTTAATTATTTATATTTATTCAAGGACATTAAGAAACTGAAAAAAGTTCAAAACATACAGGCTATATAGTAGACTATAGGCACCACTTGAGGTGGGGAATAATGCACAGCGCTAACCCGTTTTTAAATTTACCTTCATAATTCTATCAAAATATTAAATTGTTGTTAAGTTGTAAAATAAAAAACCCGAAAATATGCTGAGGCATATGCTGACGTACTAATTGGGCCGGGTCGTCTACAGTGATTCTCTTCGTGAAACGGTACTTGTACTGCTTCGCAGAGTGAGTCAGGATATCGGCGTGATTTTCCATGGGCGGTGTTATCTTACCATACACGAGACTCACGGGAGCCGCCCTTGTCCGCTATAGAATAAATAAAATCACAGTAGCGCAACCCTGGCTCAACTGGGACTAAGTTATGAATTAAAAGAAAATTTTACCTAGAATATAAACTAATAGTGGGAAAACTCCAACCTTGTCAATACCCATACACTTCATCTGCAACAGTAGATCATCAACGGGTCTTCTGCATAGATCAGGCGCATGGTGTGATGGACAATCGTGTTGAAAGACCGCAGTACTGTAAAGACGGTAGGCGTGTCCTGCCCCAGTTCGCCCCGCCCTACCCGCACGTTGCTCCGCGCTCGCCTGCGACGTCCATACTACACGCCATGCGCTCGCGCCTGTTGTATGATCGTATAATCTAGAAATAAAACAACATTTAGAAAAAGACCAACAACACTTAGAGATGTCCATGGGTGGAGGACTGGTTATTCGTGCCACATTTTGCTCGTATGCCACCGTTTTCATTTAAAAAAAGTCTTTTTATTTTTTTTAATAATATTGCGGAGGACGGAGCAGACGGTTTTCTTATATAGTATGAGAACACCATCGCCTATGGACAATCCGCGCCTTACACAGTCCGCCCATTGGTTGTATTACCGGCCTATTACGCCGCTTAAGAGGGAATTTTTAAGGAGCCTCGATATCCTTCCACACTCAGCGTATTTTAAACATACAGAATACTCCTCGTTTCACGCTAAGTATTCTGTGAGCCCGTGGTATCACCTCGGAAGAGCTGGCCCAATTAGTGCGTCAACATACGCTTCGGCATAGCTCTCCCACGGGTGTGTTGTAAAACGTCACTTTTCTACCAAATAATAAAATTTATCAGTTCCAAAATTACTAACTTCATCTTCTTTTTCCCCGAATCGACGACATATTTAATAGCAGGTATCGTGAGTGATGTTTCCGCTACGTCTGTACTGACCACGCAAAGTCGAGCGCCAACCGGAGGCTGATCAAAGACACGCGCCTGCTTTGATGAACTGAGCATAGAGTATAAAGGTAACACCCATAAAGGTTGTCTACACGACTTGATCTCTGGAGCTAGAATGCTGTCTTCTAGGTCTGAAAAATACAATATGGGATATATTATAGATGTATACCGCGCCACAGTCCGCGCATTGGTTGTGTTGCCGACTTTTCACGCCGCTTAAACGGCACTTTTAAGAGCCTCCGATATCATCACTCATTCTGCGAAACACAGTACAAGTACCGTTTCACGCTGAGTATTCAATATTTTTATAAGAAATTATTACCTGAATCACTTAAGTGCCCATCACTGTCATCATTGTTTCCAACTAAATCTGCATGTCCATCATCTTCCGGCAAATCGTAGTCATCCAAGTTTATCTTGGGTAGTGCCTTTGCTTTCTTTCTCGCCTTCTTTCTAGCCTTCTTCGCGCGTTTCATTTCTTTCTCTACCTATATTTTATTTAAAAATAATAATTTTAATTTTAATGCTACATAAATATACCACAACTAGGATAGTTGGTGTCGTAAGAGGCAACTAACGGACAGACCGGAGGGAGGGCAGGAGCGTGGGAGAGCCATGCTGAAGCATATGTGGAGGCACAATTCGTCCGGCTCGTCCAATGTGATACCATGGGATTACAGAACACAACAAAATACAAAAGCAAACGAGCAGGAGTCTTACCTAGAAGTGGCTTTCCGCCCATGTATACACCTAGACCTTGCCGAGTGTATCCATGTTTATAATACTTATTCTGACAAAAACTCAAATCGTTGCAATAATTGTACCGGATATGTTTTTCTTTCTTTTTTAAATTTGTTTCATATAAATGCCTCCTTTATCGAGGTTTTGTTTTTAATTTCTCTATAATTCTATATCTCCAATCATTCTCAGATACTTATATATTTCATTAATTCTAGATATTGTGAAAACCTTTAATAAATAACAAGCCCTTGAAATTACACCGCTAAAGCAGCTTAAAAAGCCGGAAATACGACTAATGCGCGGACTGTGACGCGGTTGTCCTTGGGCGGCGGTGATCTCTTACATAATAGAAAACCCACCCGCCCGGTTATCCAAAAAAATACGTAATAAGGGGATATACCACTTAGATATAACATATAACTAAAAACAAAAAAAAATAATACAAAATTCGTATCAAACCAAAGTCCGGGAGACTTGGCTTTATTACCTCGTCATCATCAGAATCAATGTCATCGGGTTCCGAATCTAGTGCTGCATTCACTTCTGTCGCTGGTTTCCTTGTGATCAACTTTGAATAATCAATATCTTTTCGGTATGGAAATGACGCTTTCAACTTACGCATTAAATAGTTCACCTAAAAATAATAAAATTCAAATAATATATGATAAAGTCTTTCTCCTTTTCAGAAGTAATGACTATATAAACGTTTTAAAATTAAAAATGAGTGTAGATCTTTTTGTGTTGGCATTTAAGAATTCACAATAAAATTAATAAAATTCAAAGAATATTATAAAAATTGTAGTGTTTCTCATTTTCAGAAGTAAAGTATAAACTTTTTTAAATTCAAAATGAGAGTAGATTTTTTGCGATGGAGCGATAGCATTTTTTTACGGTTCAATCTGTTTAACTTAGGCTACGGAAATTTCAATGACTCAAGGATACAAATACTATTTCACGGGGATATTTTAAGAGCCCGTGGTATCGCTTTAGAAGTCTAAAACCCAATTGGTATGTCAATACTTTATACATGGCTGTCCCACAGGTAAGACAGCGACATATCATCATCATCATCAGCCTATCAAGTCCATTGCTGGTCATAGGTCTCCCCCAAAGATTATTACGCCACCTATTACGATCTTGAGCGATCTGGATCCAGTGGTTGCCCGCGACCTTCAAAAGATCGTCTATCCATCGCGTTGCGGGGCGTCCCACTGCGTTAGCGACATATAATGTATGTCAAATAAACAGTTATATGTATCTAAAATACACTAAATATAAATAATTAATTTATTAATTTTCAAGATTCGGTGTTTTTTTTTTAACTTTAATTATCTTTTATTTATTATAGAAATGATGGCAAACGAGCAGAAAGATCATCTAGGATAAGCGGTCCTCCGCCCATGGACACGCCTTGCCTTTGCGGGGCCGTCTTACCTCTTGTTGTCCAGTTACAAAAATAAGTATGCCACCTTCTGGTAACCTTGTGTGTATTTTTACCGCCTTCTTATATGCTTCTTTGAGATAATCATCAAATGTATTCTTATTAAAATGTATTGTCACCGGAAACTGTCTCGAATCAATCTGTAATAGTACACATGCAAACTATAATTTCAATATATATTGATATAATAATGTTAATTCATAAAATCAACGATTATTTTACCATTTGGACACATTGAACATCTTAAGCGAGAGCTGTGGTTGTATTCTTATACTTTCCTACTGTATTTAAAACATCCGCAGGAAATACAGTTTCAAATACTTGAAAAACAATTGCGTTTCGGTTCATTAGACTAATCGGGGTTCAAAATCTTAAGTAGGCTTTGAATCAGTTAAATAGCCATTAGTTAGAAGCATGTCGTTTCAACTAAGCATATTTAGTTAATTCCTACATAAGTAAGGGGTCCGCCATTAATCACGTGATCTTTTATTTAGCATATTACTCTTTCCCTTTAGTGATATTTAAAGATTAAGATTAACCACACCCTAATCCAACATCCAGAAACACAGAATATACAGAAACTTAAATATTTAAATTGAAATACAAGTATAAAGTGTAATCTTATTGTATTCTGAAAGGACCATGATAAATATGTCAGACAGAAAGGTATTGGTTGTTTTTACTAGCATTTTTTATGGAAACTGTGACAAACGAGCTCACTTAGGATAAGCGGTCTTCGGCCCACCCCTGGACACCCCTAGCTCCTAGTTCTTGCAGGACCACGGGTGCGTTGCTGCCCTTTCAGGGACGCGCTCTTTTTATATTAAAACAACAGATATTTAACTGACCCCCATTGCGGTCCGTCTCTTCAAGCCTCGCGCGATTAATCCGACGGCCTCTAAGACGCATGGGCAGGCATATTAATACCTTAATGGATATATACCTAAATTCACTTTTGAATCCTGCGCGTTTTCTCTTACCTTAATCATAGGCGGCGGTTCCTTAAACAATCTAGCATTCTCCGTGAAATCTTCAACCCTGAGCGTGGCAGACATAATTATAAGCCTGAGTGGACTTCCCCGCTTCCTCCTAAGAGGCACAATTCGCGATAACAGACCCAATAAAATGTCTGTATACACACTTCTCTCGTGGGCTTCGTCGATTATAACAACAGAGTATTTACTTAGGAGGAAATCTGATTGAATTTCTTTTAATAGCACACCTGTAATAGAAACACTAGATAAGAAAATGTAAATTAAAATTTCATAGTGTTGCTTTGTTTTGAGATTGAAATCCAAATATTCTCTGCTCCCAGAATACTCATCGTAAAAAGGTGCTTGTACTGTGTTTCGCAGAGTGAGTGAGGATATCGGAGGCCCTTAAAAGTGCCGCTTAAGCGGTGTAAAAAGCCGTCAACACAACCAATGCGCGGATTGTCGCGCGGTTGTTCATGGGCGATTCTCTTATCATATAGGAGACACACCTGCTCCGTTGACCGTTATAGAATAAAAAAATAAAAAATATGTAGGCAAGTAATACTAGCTTTGTTTGCCAAAATTCTTTATTTGAAGTAAAAATCAATACTAAACTACTAAAGATAACCGTGAAAAAATATCTTTAAGTCAAGCCATTAATCTTTACTTCACATTGGACAGCATAGCCACTTATGCACGTCTTAAAAATCATATTAATAGGCCGCCTACACAGTCTTGGCACAGCTCATCTGTGCTAAAGATACTATGTACGATGAAATACTGATCCTAGATGAACCTCCATTCCCATGTACCACCAGTTTTTATAAATAATTAAAAAAAACAGTGTAAATTAAGGCACTGCTTCCAAAAAAATTTAATATATATAAAATACGAGTCATGTTGTTTCACCGCAATAACCTCCAATACTACTGAACCAATTTTAATAAAAATTCTTCACATCTTTGCGGCTCTACATGGGCTAGGGTTGTCCATGGGCCGAAGACCGCTTGCCCAATCGCCACCGTTATTATTTAAAAAAAATCAAATTTATTAACAGTGTTGTTAAGAAAAGGATTAAGAAAATATACAATAGAATATATACAGTCAGGAGGTAATACGAAATTCACTCAGTCTTCTAGATAAAAATATGATTTTCTGTTCAGTTGTTGGTATAATTACCATCAGTCATAAATTTGATCTTCGTACTCTTTGAAACGTTTCCTTCAAACCTCATCAAATATGAAACCTCCTTGTTGGTCAAGGCCAATTCGTGTGCGACCCTCGCGGACATTGCAACTGTCGCAACACGCCTCGGTTCTGTCACAGCGATCATTTGTTTCTCAGCATACCCTGCTTCGTATAGGAATTGGGGTATTTGAGTTGTTTTACCGCTACCTGTAATCCAAACATGTTACCAATTATTATCACAATTAATATTGCTCAATGCAAGTCTGAAAAAATACTTAGTCAGTATTGGTTTTGTATTGTTGTTTTTTTATAGTATAGCTGACAACGGAGCAGGTGGATCGCCTATATGGTAAGAGAACTCCGCCGCCCATTGACGTCCGAAAGATTGGTTGTATTGCCGTCTTTTTACGCCACTTAAGCGGTATTTTAAGGTCCTCCGATATCCTCACTCACTCGGCAAAACACAGTACAAATACCGTTTCACGTTGAGTTTTCTGTGAGCCCGTCCGTTAGTGCATCCACATATGCTTCAGCAATTCTCTCTCACGTAATTGTATTATTAGAAGATTTAGATGGTATCAGTACACATGAATTAAACACAACTGATAATTTTACATAATAAGAAGAGTTTGTTACACAAACTACCAAATATTGAGTTGATGCTTTATTTCTCTTTTGTGAAAAACATTAAAAAATAATATATATACATATATATTTATGTTTATATATAGTATACTATATAAATAATATAATATGTATAACATATATATAAATTATATGTACGTTCACATAAATAATATTAGATAATTAAATTCTCCAAATAACTATCATTATTCAACTCTTGTGTTCATTTCATGACAGGTCATCACAGCTCATCAGATAATTTTAATAACAGATAAATTGATTAGTCTTGTGCGTTTTTAATAGATTTTATAACCAGATATTTAAGTAATCTTTAAACTACATTCAAAACTATCATAAAAAACTAAGGTTGGTGGTTGCATGTTAAAACTTTGTTAATTATTAACGTTGCACAATAAAAATATAACTTGAAAGGCCCTAGACCAATTTCAATTAGAGATAATCCTTGAACAAAAAAATATAATTACCAGTTTCTCCAGCTACAATAAGAAATTCATTTTCATTTATCAATTCCATTATTCTTTGTTCTTCGCCCAAAATAGGCAACTTCAACCGTGCCACTTGTACCTTAGGATCTCTTTTCACTTGTATGTGCACTGATTCATGTGTTAACACATTTTTTAATTTTTCATCTTTTCCTTTATCTTCTATTTTATTATTAATAGTCTTTTTTGAGCTTTCTATTGACCTAAGTGTCTCATCAGCTTTTTTGTCTTCATTCTTTGTATTTTGCATCTGGTCCTTTTTTGGATCTGTATTGTTCTCTAACGTTTCTTGAATAATCAATTGTGTAGGAATAGCTACACTTTCTTCAATGTCCTCAGTATCTCCATCTGTTTCTATACCAGAACTTTCTTCAGATGATTCTTCTAAACCAACAATGTTAGGGTCATATTTCTTCTTTTTAAATTTCTCTGAATTTTCTAACCTTAATAGCCGCAGTCGTTTTTTAGCACCTTAAATAATATTTATAATATAAATTTTAAAATACTCATAAGACATCTACAATTGCATTATATTATGAAATCTGATACTCAAATGTTACAGCAGTATTTACTGAGACCTAACACAGAAGGCAAGATAACATCTTGGAGTAAAGATTTGATAAATGGCAGAAATATGTTAGCCATTTTTTTTTATTTGAATTAAAAATAGTTTATATAGATAGTGAAAATTTCAAATGAATCACAGTATCTCAAAAATACCTGCTACACTGCTATACTTCTTTATTTCAGAATCTTCTTGCTTTTTAATATTTGTAGTTTCAAGATTAAATTCATTTAATTTTCTTAGTCCAAGAGTTTGTACGGTTGATATTGTTGTTAATTGACTAACTTCATCTGGTGTTGCTTGCACTTGAGATAATGACTCTAATAAGGCTGCTCTCTGAAAAATTGTAACATGAGTATTTATTTAAAAAAGTCATTTCATTAAAAAAGGTAAGGTTAACTAACAGATTTTACAACCATGATTAATTATTATCAATACTATCAATTAGTACATATTTAAGAATTTGATTACTGATATAAAGAGGCATAATATCTATATAAAATAGCAATAATTTTCTTATATATACTTGAAATAATGATAACTTTATAAAAAATTTATAACTAACTAAGTTATGGGTGTTACTTACATTCTCTTTCTTATTTTTTTTATCAATAACTTTCTCTAATCGTTTTCTTTGTGCTTTAGACAAAAATCTGGTCTTTTCCTTTTTTTCAGATAAAACCTTTGTTTGTCTTTTCTTAGATGGCAGTGCCAACAAGTTGTTAGGATCTTCAGAACCATATTCATTAGTTGCAAACTCTAATTTAATCTAAAAAAAGGTATTATACTTAACAGTTGCTTATTTATAATTGGCGTTTTAACTGTACACAAAGCTTTTATTAATTTTAAGCAGGGCATAAAATTATCACGATTCAATAAATATTAAATTAAAGTATCTACCTCATTAGTTTTAGAGTTATCAACATTTGTTTTCACAACCTGACGCGCTTTAGCATTATATCTTTTTTTACCCATTATATAATTTAAATTCAAATTGAAATTTTAATATTGTTAGATTTATTTATACGGCACATTCATAATGCACAAGTTTAAGGAAATAACTTAAAAGAAAATAAATTATAAACACGTGCGTTTGTTATGACATTCACTGAGTTAAAATCTATGGTAACTGTCATTGCACATTTACCTTATATGTATAACCTTCAAAAATGGAGGTCACAAAATAGAAGAAGAAGAAAAATTGTATTTCATATATTTATCTATTGAATAATTTATTTGAAAATTGGAGTATGCGAAGTACCCTTTAATAGATTTATTCAGTTATACTGTGATCATTCTAGTTGTATTCTATTCGATACTTCTATAACTGTCTGAGTGAGTGAGGATAGCGAAGGCCCTTAAAAATGCTGTTTTAAGGCCGATTTACACATACCCACATTTACGATTGCCGACATAGTACCGCTACAGTGCTTATTATTCTTTCAAACATTCTGTAGGAACGTAACCGTTAACCTTAATGCTGGCACCGAGGCATAGAGTTATTTTTCATGAATCACTGACGCTGTTGCATCGAAACTAAATTAAAATATTCATTTCTTTCTTTCATCTTTAGTTAATTATTTGTATAATGTCACGAATTGTCCTTCTGTTTCTTTTACGTCTCTTTTCTTAAGGTCAAGGGGGGTACGTGTAATACCGAGTGCGGTAGACCTGCGTCAAGTTGTCGCCACAACAGTACTGTATCGCAACTGTGGGTTCAGTGATATGTGTGTATCGGCCTTTAATACAAGTAGTTTAAAGTCAAACCAACAACCAAATGCCTATGTTGAATGTTGGATTGCGACTAAAAAAAATTGAAATATTATAAGATTCAATAATATTTTAATAATTAAATAAACAATATCCAATTACTGATATAAAGTTGAAGTTAATAAAATACCCAAAAAAGGTGTATATTTCTTAAAAATGTTACATGAAATTACTCGACGTTGTATAAATGTGAGTAAACATGAAGAAAGTATTATAAATCATAATAATTCTTTACTTGTATTACGTGGAGATAAACAGTTACATATCCTAGATTTTTCTTATAATTTGTTAAGTTTGGACAAAAAGTTGGATTTTGTAGAATCTTCAATACCATGCCCAAAAAACAGTGAAACATCAGAGTTCATAAAAAAGTATGCAAGTAAAGCTACTAGTAATATGGAACTTGTTGAGTTTTTATCAAATCCTTATTTATGGCCATACAATGATGACTTGAGAAGAGAAATGACAAATATTACTGCTTGTGAATGGTCACCATCGGATTTCATTTATAATAATCAAAATGTTCTTGCTGTTTTGAATTCTGTTGGCAACCTAGAGTTTTTTGGTCCTCAACATAATCTTTGGGTTTGCATTATGAACTTTTCATGTATTATAAAACAGTACCTTATGGTTGAATTACAATTAGATGAGTGGCCGAATTGTAAGACAATGAGTAGGTTAAAAGAAATAGTGTACAGTATCAGCACTAGTTCTATATGCTGGTGTCCTAACATAAATGATGATGGTTCTTGCTTTTTTGTCACAGCTCAAAGAAATAGTTACTTAATTTTTTGGTCTCTCAAATATCGTAATACTGACTTCGATGTAGAGCTTTTGGGAAAAGTTCATGCAGATATTGGTGAAATAAAAACTATGGCCTGGATTCCTTATGCCAATAATATTTTCATAATAATTTATGCAAATGTACAAGGACAAGTTTATGGAAGGGTTTGTAAAATAGAAGATAAAAAGTTACATGAACAAGCATCAATAATTTTGTGGAAGCACAAAGATAGAATGATACCTAAGAATATTCAGTATCTGATAAAATATGAAAAATTATTGATTGTATACACTAAACATAGGCACTTAGTAGTACAAATGTTGGATACGGATTTTACACTTCTATCTGAAGCTGTTAATATTGTCAATGATGAGAAAATTTCAGTACTTACAAAAGTAAAACAAAATATTTACGTAGGAACAATAAACACAAATATTTATAAATTGAATTTTGGAGTTAATAACAATATCATTTCAGTAACATTTGAAGATGTACTTTTAAAAGATTCCTATACTAACCATGAACTGTATGGGATAGTATTTTCTACGAACAATATGATTTGTCATTTCATTTTAGCTGATCGAAAGGTTAATGTCAGAAAACAACAGACACAAATATATGTTATTTCCAATATTTCTGAAGATGAGAATATAGATAAAGTTCTGCTTGAAAATCCTTCAAAGAAATTGACAAACATGTGGGATTGTATAGAATTATTGAGATATAAAACTATGAAAACAAAAAAGTTACCATCACTTGATTATGATCATCTATATAAAGAAACGGCTACTGATAATTATAAATTGAAAATATATTTAATACTTGTTAAGCTTTATAACAGTTTAGAAGGAATACTTAAGAATCAATCCAGGGGTTTGTTGCCAGAAACATCTATAGATGTCATTCAGGATAAATTACTAGCCAATCATGCTAAAGAAAGTATTATGAAAATATATGAAAAACACAAAAATGGTATTATGTTGGATTATTTCGAAAAGGAATGGCTATCAGGCTGTTGTTTTTATTTAAAGTATTTTTTTAATAAATATGAGATTACTAGAACACAGTTTATTCCAGAAAAACATTGGAATGATATTATTGACTTAAATACCAAGTTTAATTTACCATCTCATACTTGTCTTTTTTGTGATGAAGTGATTACAGATTTTAAATGTTCCAATGGTCACAGAAACATGTTATGTTCTGTGACTTTTACACAAATAGACAGCGCAGAATATTTACAGTGTAAATGCTGTGATGTAACTGCTCGAATAGAACTGTACCAATATAAACCTTTATGTGTGTTTTGTGATAGTCCATTAAATTACTGTAATATATAGGTGTAAATAAAAAGTTGACTATATTTGGAATTGTTTTTCACTGTGAACACATAGACGTACCTACAAACTTGATACTTCAAAATATGATAACTATATTTAATACCTACTATTAAGTCTAGATTTTACCACTTGCTCACAATGCTAATAATTTTTAAAATGAGAGTAATGAAACAATAATAACATTTAAAAAATTTATTAGAAATAATTAAGACTTATTAATAATTGTAATAAATAGTAGTCTAGGCAGTGTAGATTCTCTTAGCTGAGCCATCCCAGAAGCTGGCTGTAATAGTCTGAAAAAAATATTTTTTTTTGTAGATCCTCTTAAAAATTACACTTTATTTCAATATCCAAGTTACATACTTACATACTTCTATCCAACATTATTCCTATAATAAGTCTTATGATATTTTTAAAATTGTTAATTTATATTATTTGATTTGGGCTGCCAGGTTTAAAAGAAGCTAAAGATTAATGCTTTAAATCAGTAACAATAAAAGCTCTTCTACTCTCTTCTAAGATTACCTTCTTACTTCTTAGCTACTTACCACTTCAAGTTTGTCAGGTGAGTATACCCTGGCGTAAGTTATAACTTTGCCATCAGGTAATATCTGTACTTGAGTCACTTTGTTGCCATCCACTGTAACTGTAGTCTTGGCCTACAGAAATAATTAATCTATTAGGTAAATTAAATGTATAAACTTTTATTTGAATAGAGTTACTTTACAAGGCAGCGATACTGCGATTAAATTAAGTAGAGTAAATATGTTAATTATACATTGTATGTTACGAATTATGCACTCTTCTATTAGATTAAATTAGAATTACACTATTTACCGTCTCAGATCTATTAAGATTCTAAGTCATTCCAATCAACTATCGTCAAATCTACTAAGATTCTATATTAAGTATTTCGGTAAGTTATACTATTTAAGCAGCGTACAAAAACGACAGCAAAAGCCAAAGCGTGAATTTTGGCTTGGTGGTTGATGGCAGGCGGTATCTCATACCATTATGGTGATCTGTCTGCTCCGTTGTTCGCTATACAATAAAAAAAATTGAAAATATTTACGTACAGTGTGTTCGGAAGTCAATTTCTCATCAAACTCGACACCGCTCTTAAATCTCATTTCGGTAGGTCCCTTTGGCTTCACAGTTGTGATCACATACTCGTCTCCGTTTTGTTCGATTTTTTGAGATGGCTTGAAGTTTATGTAGGCAGTGGCCTGCTCTTGTGGAAGACCTAAAATAAATATGTAAATAATTAATATTGCTTTTCATAAACACACCAGTAATTTCAACTGACCCTAGCATGGAGATGGTTGAAACAAATGACACTGATTTTTTTAATTTGATTTCACACAGAAAATACTATTCTATAACTTGATCATACATAACATTGCCCTATAGTAGATAGATATAAGGTCTTTCATTTAGTATATTTCTGACATCGCTTGTAACAAAACCCAGTGCTATGCATGATAAATGCTAAAATGCCAGTCTACCCTAAACTTCAGAATGGCTCTGTCACGGGTGCGACAGTTTTTTTAGACACTTGCCCGACCACTCTCAAGCCCTACCAGACACCTAATAAATTATAAATTAAATTATAATTATCCGGACCGGGATTCGAACCCGATACCTCTCGCTTCATGGAACACATTTAAAACCATTAAGCTACGAGGTTCTCAAATATTTCGAATCTTTACATATATTTTCAGTTCAACGTTACATTACGAATAACTAAATAAAATATAAGCCAGGGAATGGAATCTAAGAACTCTGTAAAAATTAACAACTAAGCTTAGAATTTTCACTTATTTTTAAAAAGCGCTCAAAAAAAATCAGCTAACTTAATTCATATAGATTATACCTAATGTATCTTATTACCATGTGTTGAAAACAAAACATGGTATAGAAAAAACAAAGATTTATTGTATAATCTGGACTTTTCGAAGTTTAATGTTGCATTTTTATGGAAATGAACTATATATTTTATTAATTTGATTTGTTTTATTTCGTAATCAATTATTTATATTAATAAAAATAAATTATAATTACTAGTTAAAGGTTTTATCAGATTATTAATCGGTCGAACCAACATTTTCCTTTAAAGATAAAGATATAGGTAGATATAATCAATGAAATGAATCATAATTAAAACGAAATTTCGAAATGTCTCATAGATAAAAATTGATCCAAAATGCTATTATTATACAGTCAGACGCGAGGTACTAAATCTTTACCACGCATGTTCAATTTAATTAAAATTAATAATTTCATTAGAATAGAAATAATTTATTTTATTTAGTAAATAGAACTTATAAATTACGAGTTATGGCTATCAAAAAAGCTGGCAGTTTACCAAAAGCAGGTAGTCTATTTATCCCTGATGGCATGGATCATAATATTCCAGATTTATAAGAAAGGCTGGCAACGCACCAGTGGCTCTGCCCCTTTTAGGAGTGTCTACGGGCAGAGGACCTTATCCTAGGTGCTTCCTGCTCGTTTGAACCGTTTCCATTAAAAATGAGTTTCCTGCTCAATTTCCTCTCCATTTTTATATTAAAAATTCTGAAGCTTAATTGAGCCGGCTCGTCCGAAGTGATACCACAATCTCACAGAATACTCAGCGTGAAACGGTTGTTGTACTAGAAAAAGTAATTCTCATGTGTTTCGAAGAGTGAGTGAGGATATCGGAGGCCCTTAAATATGCCGCCTAAGCGGCTTAAAAAGCCGGCAAAACAACCAATGCGCGGACTCTGGCGTGGTTGTCCATGAGCGGCGGTGTTCTCTTACCGTATAGGAGACCCACCGTTGTCCGCGATACCATAAGAAAAGGTACTCACCCAAACTAGCAACAAAATCTTCAAAGTTCTCATTGCTTTGGTGATTGTAAAGTATTCCGTAGAAAGCCATTTTGGATATGTACACTGTAGTAGTGATTGCAGAACATAAATATGACGATTTTCTTCATTTGCCGGTTTATATAAATCGTGAAAAGTACGAGGGCTGTAACCAGCACGAATTAAATCAATTTATTTCACCCGTGGGAGAACCATGCTGAAGCATATGCTGACGCACTAATTGAGCCAACTAGTCTGAAGTGGTACCACGGGCTAACAAAATACTCAGCGTGTAACGGTACTTGTACTGAGTTTCGCAGAGTGATTGAGGATATTGAACCTTAAAAGTACCGCTTAAGCGGCGTAACAAACCGGCAATACAACCAATGCGCGGACTATAGCGCGGTTGTTCATGAGCGGCGGTGTTCTCTTTCCATACAGGAGACCCCACCTGCTCCGTTTGCCGTTATACTATAAATATAATTTTTCTAAAATTAACGAATTAGTTGTACCTAAGTTACTGACAGCCCTACGTTATCTCTAAGTGTGTTAATCGTTACTTATCAAAGAAAAATTATCGCTTTGCCCGAAAATCTATGTGTAATTAAATAGGTATTTATTACAGATATTTTTGGACAGAATTCTTAGTAGGTATTATTAATGTAAACGTATTATTTCTATAATGGTTTACTATTTCACTTAAACTATTGGTGTACCTTCGTGAGATCGTCTTTCCATCGCATTAATTCGCATCCATTCCATTGTTATTAACTCAGAAAAAAAGGTTTTATGAATTTGTAACGTATGTGTTCTATTGTATTGATTTACGCCATAATTATGAATTATTTTTTAAAGAAAATTTCAACAAATAAGTTTTAGGTAAATAGTATCTATCAGTACCAGTAGATTCATGTACTAATAAAACAATAGTTTAAAATATGATAAATTATTTATAACATTGCATTTGTATATGAGTGTATTTCTTATTTTACAAAAAACAAAAATTACTTTCGGTATAGGTTGAAATATTTCCATAAGGTTTTCAGAAATTATTTGATAATTAAATCATTAAATAAATTCAGATAAACAATTTTTTTACTTACATGTTCCAAATGACAATTGACATTTAATAATACTAATTATTTTTATTTTACATACCTATATTGCAAATGACAATTGACGTTAACTGAAACTTAAAAATATGATGCACCTTTTTGGAATAATATTTATAAGATTTTAGAGCAGATTTTATTGTATCTTATCCAACGTAAATTCGCGTGGCCACACCATCCCAGAAGGTTGAAGTGAGGGTCTAAAAACAAATAGTTAAATTATACAACAAATTAAGAAATAACTTTGTAGACTTTACTGCAACGTTTCATATTAATAAATAACTATATATGTACTAAAAGTCTTGGTGAAATTCTCAAATACATACTCAGCGTGTAATGGTAGTTATACTTGAAACGGTACTTCTACTATATTTCGCTGAGTGAGTGAGGATATTAGATGTCTTTAAAAACGCCGATGAAAAAGCTGGCATCACATCCAACACGCGGACTGTGGAGTGGTTATCGATGGGTGGCGGTGTTCTCTTACCATATAGAAGACCCACAAAAGCAATATATTTGTGTAATATCTGATCCAATTTAAACTCCTATTCAAGATTCAACTGTTTATTTTATTTTTTCTAAACAATAAGATAAATCAATTGGGAGTCTGTTTAATTTAGATTGGAAGAAATCAGATCAGCAATGCAGTCTCTCCGACATATGTTAAATATTAAAAGGGAACGGAACAACGGATCCACGGCTTGGATTTTTTACAAACATCTTAAGGTCCTCTTGTAGTAATCTAGGATTTAGATTTTGATAGGAATTAGAGAAAATATATATTATCTTATTATAAGTATTGTATTGTAGGTATTCCTACCACGACAAGTTTGTCTGGAGCATATTCTCTAACAATTGTAATTGTTTTACCATCAGCAATTTTCTCTACTTGCGTTACCTTGTTACCATCAATTGTGATTACATTTTTTGTCTGAAAAAACATTATTTTTTAAAAATTATTCAAACTTTTATGATATTTTTTTTGAATACAGGCCTCTTAAAAATTTTGTAATTTTGTTGTTAAAACCCTTGACAGTTCAACTCATTGTAAATGAGTCATTGTATTCGCGTTTGTGTAATCATCTGTATCCATTATACGCAGGTACTAGAACTCAGTCATTTAATAAAAAACTACTAGTACTGTACTAATTAGTTACAAATGAGTATACTTTTTTAAGCTGTTGTATAGCTTTTATTTGGCATTGATTGCTTTTTATCTTATTTAGAATAAAAATATTTTGCCTTTCACTTTGCAGCGAATCGGAGCCAGGAGAGATGGCTTAAATTGGATACGCAGTCATGATTTAACCACTATGGAATTATTTTAAATCCAAAGTTTATGTGAAAAACCGTCTACCCGAGCGCATTTGATAGAAAATATCCGTCACGAAATGGCAGCCATTCCTACCGAGTCGTCATATTATGGAAGTTTAGTGCTCGATTAAATAATTATTCATTTGAAAAATATTATTATTAAGAAATAAATTCTCAAATTATGTAGTTTAATAATGAATAAACTTTTTTTCGATATGCAACGTACTTTTTTTGATCAATCCACTAAATAAAAAATTTCTTTTCAGATACCGAATGAACGATGCTCAAACCTATTTTTTTAAATTTCAGTTCAATGATAAAAATTCCTGAATAACCTACATATGTAATTATTGTAAGATAATAAATTGTCAGTATTCAATAAAAGAAAAAAAAATGTTTTCTAATCGTTCACCATGCTCAAAAAGTGTTGCTTGAATGAATAAAAAATGCTGCATAAATTCTAAAGAAATAATTATAATAGCATAAGTTGATAAAATACTCAGAATACCCAGCGTGAAGTGGTACTTGTTCTGTGATTCACAATCAATGCGCAGACTGGCGCGGTTGTCAATGGGCGGCGGTGTTTTCTTACCACATAGGAGATCCATCAGCTCCGTTGTCCGCTATACTATAAAATATACTGTATGAATAAAAAATAAATAATTATAACTGCATAAGTTGGAAAAAATGCTATGCTATGCATTACTGCGGCAGTCCATGAGTGCCACACATTTTTTTATACTGACCTGTACCTCTGGAGTAATTTTTTGATCAAATTCAACTCCTGGTTTAAACTTTATCTCCATAACCCCTTGACCAGTATTGGTGGTTATCACGTAATCATCTCCGTTTTTTTCGATCTTCTGAGTAGGCTTGGAGTTAATAAAACTTTCTGCCTTCTCCTTTGGCAATCCTAAACACAATAATAAAGACAGTTAAACTCATAAATTAACAACTAACTGAGCAAGTAATTTATTTTCGTTTAACTTAGAAATAAAAATTCAGTTCAGTTTTGATGTGTTATTTTATTAATTGTAAGTGTAGAATTTTTTTATGGAATAGCGCCAACGGAGCAGGTGGGTCTTCTATATAGTAAGAGAGCACCGCCGCCTCTGGACAACCGCGCGACATTCCGCGCATTGGTTGTGTTTCCGACTTTTTACACGACTTAAACGGCACTTTTAAGAGCCTCCGATATCCTCACTCAGCGAAACACAGTACAAGTAGGTACCGTTACAATTTTTTCGTTTTATTTTAGGGATAGGTACTCTCTTTTGTTTTCAATTGTTTTGATATTGACTTTGCTTATATCGTAAGCCAAATATATTGTATTGAATTAAATCATTATTTTATGGCACTGTAAATTATTCCTTATTTTTATCGTACCAGTTCCGTATCGTACCAGCAGCCAAAACAACAATGTGTAATAATTGATGCAATAATTAATTTATATATTATCAATGCTTGATATGACTTATCGGTAATCTTAATGACTTACAGTAAAGATCTGCATATTTCTATCAATATCTTTTAGAATTTTGATTTTTTTTATATAGTATAGCGGGCAACAGAGCTGGTGGGTCTCCTATCGTAAATTGTAAGAGAACACTGCCGCCCATGCACAACAGCAACACAGTCCGCGCATTGGTTGTCTTTCCGACTTTTTACGCCACTTAAGCGTCATTTTTACAAGCCTCCGATAATCTCAATCACTCTACGAAACACAGAAGTACCGTTTCACGTGTAGCATTCTGTGATGACTGATCTCGCCTTTCAAAAAAGAAACGCATAACATGAATTGAATGATCATTAATTTCATATTTTAATAAATATTCTGTCTCGTTCTAGCAACATTTTGTATCGGCCATAGAACAAAATTGGTTGGAAAGAGCATTGAAATTAAGTTATTTTGAGAGCCTGGTATCTAATTTGTCCCTTATCAATTACGCGAGAGGTAGCGGATTTCAATCCCGCTCCGAACAATTATAATTTAAAATTTATTCGGTCTGTGGAAGAGCATTAGAGCGTCAACATGTTTCGGTAGTACGGCTTTTGTTGAATAATAAAATTAAAATACTTACTAATAGAAACCACTCACCTAAACTATTAATAAAACCTTCAAAGTTCTCATTCTCTTCCAAAGTGTAAACTTTACCAAAGTAAGCCATTGTAATTGTTGTTCGAAACTAACTTTCGAATTGAAAGTCTGACTTATATCTATAGGATTATTGACAATAGTTGATAACACATTTGCAAATCATTTTACAACACTCTTTATCGTTTAGGTTACACATCGAAATCAACAAATACGGTAAAAGTTGCAATTAAATGGTCTTAGACCTTCGGTAATTGTCTGGCTTATCATAAGATACATACAATAATCATTAATATATATATATTAATGAAATGAACTTTAATTCTAATACCACCATCTTTCATGTTTGATTCCGCTGCGGAATTGGGTCCATGAAGAGGTATTTTCATACCGATGACTTGGGAATCTTAAAAAACAGTGCGTAGCTACCTTTTTTAACTATATAGCGGACAACAGAGCAGGTGGGTCTCCTTTATGGTAAAAAACACCGCTGCCCATGAACAACCACGCCACAATCCGCGCATTGGTTGTGTTGACTACTCTTAACGCTACTTAAGCGGCCTCCAATGTCTTCATTCACTCTGCGAAACACAGTACAATTACTATTTCACACTGAGTATTTTGTACTTATCCATAAAAGTCTGGCATTACACCCGTGCCCATAAAGGGCAGTCGGTGTCCATGGGCGAGGAACCGTTTATCTTAGGTGAGCTTCCAGTTAGTTTGAAACAATCGCCATAATATCTTGTCATAATTTCGATGGTATGTATTTGTTTTAAAATCAATTAATCTGACTGAAAGGTTGCAAAATTTGTAACCAAGGATTTTTTATTACCATAGCGTATTTATAAACTGATCAATAAAAAGTTAAATCCTTTATATCAACTTTTCAATGCTTTAGGTGGGAAGATACTATAGACTGACAGAATATCTTAGTAGTATGTTACAAGTTATTTCTGTTTTTATACCAATATTAATAGAATTTATATAATAATTACTAATCTAATGTTACATTTTTTATTTTTTATTTTAATTAAATTGATTATTTTAATAATAAATAAGGAATAGGAAGAATCAGGTTATTTTCCTCTACCATAATTATGTTAGATTAGATAAATATGATTTATTTGTATACAACGATTGTTATAATCATAAGTTGCAGTTTTCAATGACTTTGTAGGTACTATCTCCGAGCAGTGCGTGTTTGTAAGAGTTTAAATCAAAAGTAGAAATCAATATATATTCATAATTATAGTAAAAAAATAATATGAATACGTATGACTATTAATAGGTACGTAGAAAGACAAAAGAAGCACAGAAACATTTATATATATGCTTTTATGCTAGTGCGGATAACGGAGCAAGTGGATCTCCTATCTGTTAAAATAACACCGCCACCCATGAACAACCGCGCCACAGTCCGCGCATTGGTTGTGTTGCCGGCTTTTCACGCCGTTTAAGCGGCCTCCGATATCCTTACTCACTCTGCGATACACAGTACAAGTACCGTTTCACGTTGAGTATTCTGTGAACCGTGGTATCACTTCGGACAAGCCGGCCCAATTTGTGCGTCAGTATATGCCTCGGCATGGCTCTCCCATGTATGAATATGTATATATTACAAATAAGTCCTCCGTATAGGAATTGTGAAAATAAAAGTAGACATTTAAATTGAAAAGAACCTTAGTGTGAGTTTTTGCTCCTTGACGTAACCTTCAAATCAACAAAGCATGTAACCGGTAGCGTAATACGGATTTTGATAACATTATCTCAATAGTGCATTGTCATTTGGGTGTGGAAACTGAAAATTGGAGTTTGTACCTCTGAAATCCATAAGATAAAGTTAAAATTTTTATCATTTTATATGAGATTATTTTTAATTGGTATTAGCGTAGCACCATCGAACAATGCGGTAATGCGTTAACCTCTATTAATTAATAAATATTAAAAAAGAGGCCTTTCCAATTGGAATAATCTTGTTCTTTTAATTATTCCGAGTGTATAACTTCGGTTTAACTAAAAATAAATGTATAATTAAAACCACTAAGGGCTTATGGTAGCTATATAAAATATTTTATTAATAAATTATCGTGCTAAGTTGGTACCTACTTCGTACTATCTTTATTTATGCAAGATTATTTTGACTTGATTTTGGTTAGCATTCAATTCACATACAGTAAAGAGGTTATGAGAAAAAGTATAGAATTTTGCAACAAAAGAGTTTTCTATGTATATTTTTACTAATTTTCATCAGAAACGTAATTCAAAAAGTCATGAAACAAAAACGAAACGTCACAAAATTTATAAATAAACATTTTTTTAAACAATTTCAAAAATGAAACTCAATATAATACAATATTAAATGTTTTGTTATGAACAAAATTAAAATAAAGTTTTATAACTTTTTCTAAAATCATCACGTAAAATCTTGAATTTGCAAAAACAAATGCGCTCAGCGAGAGTGTGATATAATATTTATGCAGTTTCAATTACGCAAGAATAAAAACAAGGAAGCCATTATTGTCCCTGGAAATCATGAAATCAGCCCAGCTTTTCCTAGTTTAAAAAAAAATGTTACTATCCTAAAAATGTAGACCTTAATAAAAATAAATACTAATTTAGGCCATTTAGGTTAGATACGACAAAGTAGGTATTAAAGTTTTGATAACACAGGAGTGCCGTTCTAAATTCTCATATATTGATATAAACTGTTATCTCATTTTAAGTAGCAATAAAATATATTTAACTTACTGTACTCCGCGGGTTAGTTTCGTAATCGCTTCTTGTTATAAGTGAATTAGTAAGAAATATTTTTTATCTGTACCAGAGATTATCACAGATAATTAAAATAAATTATAATTTTTCATGGTTATGCTCTATACTAAAGAAAAATACCCACGTCCGTTAAAAAATATTCTTTTGTAGAATGTATGATAATAATCCTATTTCTTGAGTTATATTTGGACTACTTTTGAGGTTTAGGGATAGTAATTTTTTATGAACATGAAATGAATAGAAACCATGTTACTCTTTAATTATTTTTATATTATACTATAATTTAATATCATAGTAATTATAAGTTAAATAATTTATATACATAAGTACATTTGTTTAAATTGATCGAAAATAATAATATTTTTTTATTGATCAACCTTTTTATTTTTATTTTGTTGAACTGTTAAAAAATCCATCGAAGTTTCGTTCTCGTTGATAAAATTCGCACTGACCTGTTTTATTTAACGTACAAATTTCTCTTTACATTTTGTATTTAATATTACATACGTACGATGGCTCCAATGCTTCTTTTAAAAATTCAAGAAAAGAATAATTTTGAGTCTAAAATAATCAGCATAGTGTTAACAAAAATATTTTTTGATATAATATTATTAAATAATTTAATATTATTCTCTTCTTTTATTTTATTTGCAAAACACTTACTTAAATCTAGAAGGAAATAATGAACACAAAAATCACACAAAATTCACCCAAAAAATTCAATATCAAATATATAATTTACTTGGCAATTATTTTTTTTCAATTCATTCTACGTTTATAAACAGCTTATGTGGTCATAAATAATTATGGAGCTACGTCACGCCATAATGCAACGTTATCAGTTTAATGATGGCTCCTGACAAAGATGGCGCCGATACCATGCAACCATTAAATTATTTAATCTATTAAAATAATAAATGAATAATAGAAGAATTAGTTTTTTCACAACGAAATGTAAAAAATATGGCTATTTAGGTATATATTATTATAAACGAATAATATTATCTATAATGAAAATAATACATACACAATTCTATGAAAACATTAATTGTAAATATATATTATAGTTGTTGTGATAATTTAGTTCATAAATTTGCGAGCTTCGTTACCAGATAACTAGTATTAAAATCCGTAAACTTACAATTTTGGACCACTGAGACAAAGATATTAAAAATCAATGCTTCCCTGAGATTCTTTATAATTCAAGATTCATTTTGGTGCGTTGTGCCAAAAGAATTATTTAAATGAATTATGAAAAATACAAAGCGATTAACTTTAATTAAAATAAACTATTAATTAACTATTAACCCCTCTATGACTACAAATAATAAACGGCCAAGATCGCAGCGGGTGGGCGTCTTTGAGGGAGGCCTATGTCCAGCAGTGGACTTGAATGGGCTGATGATGATGATGATGATGATTAATTAACTAATTCATAAATTCTCGTACAAGTTCCATCCCAACCTTCAGCTGTTGTAATCTGTAAAAGAAATTATATTTTATATTTATTCAGTTTCTAACTTGGCAAGCATCATTCTTCCATATAGATTGTATCAGCCTACACTTTTTTTTATAGTGTACTGGACAACGGAGCAGGTCTCCTATATTGTAAGAGAACTCCGCCGCCCATGGACTTCGTGCTTTGGTTGTATTGCCGGCTTTTACCGCTTGAGCGGTATAATTCTGTGGGTCCCGTGTAACCTTACTCACTCAGTGAAATTCAGTACAAGTACTATTTCATGCTGCCATTATGTGAGTTTCGTACGAGCTGGCCCAATTTGTCAGCATATGCTTCAGCGTGACTTCAGCGTGACGTGTCAGCGTGACTGTGTTAAAACAGTCGCTCGGGCACTCAAGCCCTTCCAAAAAACGAATAAATTATAAATTAAATTATATTTTTTTCGTTCGGACCGGGATTTGAACCCTCTCGCTTCGTATTTTTAGGCTTCTAAGATAACGTAGCTACGAGGCTCTCAAGGCATTAACAAGGAAATAAAATGATTATAATATTGTTTAAAGTACAGATAATTAATTACCACTGTCAAGACGCTATCGGTGAATTCCCTGATGTGTTTCGATATCTTGCCGTTGGGATCAGTTTGTATTTGTATAAGCTTGGTATCTTCAATTGACATTATAGATTTGACCTGAAAATAAAATATCACATTTAACGTTTTATTTATTTAATATTTTCACGTGGAAGATCCATGCTGAAGCATATGCTAACGTACTAATTGGACCGGATCGTCCGAAGTGATACCACGGGCTCATAGAATACCCAGCGTGAAATAGTAGTTGTACTTGAAATGGTACTTCTACTGTGTTTCGCTGAGCGAGTGAGGATATCGGAGGCCCTTATAAATGCCGCTTAAGTGGAGTATAAAGCCGGCAATAAAATTTGCGATATTCTCTTACCGTCGTATTTACAGAGAAAAGGCATATATAATTGAATATACTATAAGGGTGGTGATAAAAAATACGCAAATCAGTTCGTGGAAATTATTTATAATATATCTATTATCATAGAAATTGAATATAAAAGAGAAAGACCACTAGCCCTATTTTATATTGACATAAACATTAAATGAATATAAACGTATTTAATTATTGTACCATACCTTGACTCCGTCAGGCCTATCTTCATAAAACTCTTCGCCCAACTTGAAGGTCGTGACGACTTTTCTTACTGGAGTTGTATGTGTGAGTGTATAGGAACCATCTTCGTTCTTCGTCAATTGAGTCGTAGGCGATAACGACGTCACCAGTTTCCTTGACAACAGACCAACACCTAAAATGGAAGACATTAAAATCGTTTTAAAAAGATAAATAGAATTATTCTAGTATTTTAATTAAATGTCTTTTTATTCGATATTATACAGTGGACAAGGAGGCATACAGGTCAATTCGTCAGGTCATAATAGTCTAAGGTTTGTTGTGTTGCAGACTTTTTGCTGCTTAATAGTATAACTTAGTGAGTCTCTGGTAACCTCACTCACTCAGCGAAACAACAATACAAATGTCAGTGTGAAATAGTACTTATTTATTTCTTGGTATTTCTGTTACCCCGTAGTTTAATGTCGGACTAGCCGACCAAAGATTGAAAATATTTAACATATTAAATTATTAATTATGTTCCGAGCGGGAAGCAGACTAGATACACATAGTGTTATATTAGCTTAGAAAACCATCCGACCACGAGATGGGAAGGTTTTCTTCTGCTTTAAATGTATTAAGAATCATTTTCTTTCCAGGATACAGAAATATTATTTTTAATTAAATATTTTTTTAATACTTCAATTAAAATGTTTATTTTAAAGTAAGTATTGTACTAAATTGTTTCAAATGTAAGTACTTCTCAATACTATATTATTTTGTATCCAGGAACGAAGTCGCACGTACAACTAGTTAAATATAAGTAAATATTATTGAAATAGATCATATTTATGATAGAAATTTGACCTTAAAGATAAAAAATATAGAGAAAAACTTGTTCTGTCATTAATTTATAATACGCTCTGTTGATAATGAAGTTAGACTTTAGACTCGTTAATTTATGTTAATTTGTTAATTATATCACTTATACACGCAAACATTTACATGTACTTTAAAAAAACTTATTACGCTAGAATCTGTTGAACCTTCAATTCTATATCTAGTAAATTGTATAATCCCAGGGCGTCCCTTACTGGGCGTCGCGGGGCCATGTAGCGTTATGGCAACATCCTAGGTGCGTCGCGAAGCGATTTAAGCCTCGATTTCAGTAAGTTTGCTCAAAAAATCAAGCATATTTATCCTTCTCGTTAGCGTTCCAAATAATAATGAAAATCTTGATTTACATTTTTTTTTGTTTTGTACGTATTTTGTTATAAAATATAATTTAGAGTTTTTCTGATAACCTCATATTAGTTAAATTACTACTGTTTTTATTTCCAGTACAGCAGGTAGTTTTGATTATGATGGGAGGTTCCAAGAAAAATAACAGTAGAGGTCATAGAGTAAATAGGTTTCTGAAGCCCTGGTATATCAACAAATATATTATACAAACTTATAAGTACTAACTCGCCCCAGCTTCATACGGCTTTTTAATATCAGGAATAATACATTTTTGTGGTATATTATAGTAAATTTATTTATGTAAGGATGTCGCAGGACTGCGATATCCCTACTCACTCAGTGAAATACAGTGCAAGTACCATTTCACGCTGCATTCTGTGGTATCAGTTCGGACGAGCTGGCCCAATTAGTGCGACAGCATAGCTGTAGCTGCAAGAAATACTGAAACAAAGCACCCATTCTGTACCAGGCTAGTATTTAAATATATATTAAACAGTTTGTAAACTTGAACTGACATTGACAAGAGTGATCATACATTTTTATTATGTTAAATAAGAGATATATTTAAATTAATTCTGATATCTTATTTTATAAAGAATTCATATCATACAAACAGTAGACTAACTTAATCTTGTTTTACTCATATAAAAACAGTAAAATGCATATAAAATCGTAATAGTATTTTAAAATAACAAGAAAAAAATGATTATAGCATGATATGAGTCACTGATGTTTAGTCCTTTATCATAGGACAGATTAAATATATATGGATAAATTTCGTAGATTCATACTACGTCATCATCGTCATCATTTCAGCCATAAGACGTCCACTGCTGGACATAGGCCTCCCCCTTGGACCTCCATTAGTACCTGTCGGAGGGGACCTTTATAAGGTCGTCTGTCCACCTTATGGGTGGACGTCCAAAGCGGGGCTAGCCGGTCAGTGGATATTACGATTCATACTTTTACGCAGAAAAATACTGATTCATATTCTTCATTTAAATAATGCATTGCATAAAATTTTATGAATTTCTTCTAGTTATAGCAGACAACGTAGCTGGCGGATCTCCTATATGGCAAGAGAACACCGCTGCCCATAGACAACCGCACCACAGTCTACGCATTGGTTGTGTTGACGGCTTTTTAACCCGCTTAAGCGGCATTTATTTTATCCTCCGATACTATCCTCACTCACTCAGCAAAACACAGTAAGAGGTTTGTTTCAGCTGTCTGTGAACAAGTAGTATCTATCCATTCATACGAGTTGATTCGTGCGTTAACATATTCTTCATAGTTCACCCATGAGTAATAAGATATTAAGAAACTCAAGATCGAATAAATTATAAGGTAAAATACTTTGACTTAATTAAATTATTTGACGGTATTCTTGATATCACCTTGATTGAAGATCACTGATTTCTAGCATTCTTATATTATATATGAAATTTGCGTTTTGTATGGGAGCAAAATATTAAATTTATTTTTAATATAATATACTTATTTAGTCAAAGTTAATTTTGTCAACTATACTTTGCTCTATTGCTTTGCTTTCAAATTTTGATTTGAAGTTTAAATTATAAAACGAGTTACGTACATTCTTAATACAATGACCACTACGTATGACCTCTGTTCTAGCCGGTTTATTGCTTTACGTAATTACGTATCAATTATACATTATAAAAGTAAATTTTCCGACATAAACCATTCTTCCCTATTCTTCAACCACTTGGATATATTTCTACAGTAAGTTTAGACTTTAGAGAACTGAGAGCCTCGTAGCTAAGTGGTTTAATAGATCTACCATGAAGCGAGTAGTATCGGGTTAGAATCCCGGTCCGGTTAAATTATAATTTCATTTTTAATTTATTCTGTCTTTTAAAGGGCTTTACAGTGGCCCGGCGAGTATATAATACTGTTACACCCGTGGGAGAGCCATGCTGAAGCATATGCGGACGCACTAAATGGGCCGGCTCGTCCGAAGTGATACCACGGGCTC
>DWCF01001313.1:0-31778 GCA_018230265.1 Delias oraia | reverse complement strand
CTTACACTAACAATAAAATAAAATAACTGTGTTTGATTTCCCCCAAACATGTAGCAATATATAATTAATATTATATATTAAAGAAATACTCACCTCGGTGAGTGCCGTTCGGCCGCCCATGCAACTAGTTTCTCCCCACGATAGTCCAAGCCGAAGTTCGAGTCTCGCAGGAGGCGCCCTTGTGCTAATCGTGTAAATTCTTGGACGAGCTTCGCTCGCCACCAAAAGCCCGCGTCAAAAAGCTGTCAGGACCGTATGGTTAAACAGCCAGATAGCCATTCACAAAAAAAAACAAAAAAAGAATACCAGCATGAAATAGTACGAGTGAAAATATAGGAGGTCCTCGAAGTTATTCCGAAAAAGGGGGGTTGTCTATACGCGGCGATATTCTCTTATTTTGGTAAGAGGAGACCCGCCTTCTCCGTTGCAGCGCTCCGTCAGTATACGCTTCAGTATAGCTCTCCCACCGGTGAGAGATCAACCTCTTAATTTAACTTCTTTTGAGAGCGTGAAACGGTACTTGAACTGTGTTTGGCAGAGTGAGTGAGGATATCGAAGGCCCTTAAAAGTGGACCGGTTGTCCATGGGTGGCGGTGTTGTCTTACCATAAAGGAGACGCATCTGCTCTGTTGTCCGCTATATTATAAAAAAAAATGCCTATCCCATAGTCCTGCTATATAATAAAACATAGAAATAACATAAATTGTCATCATGACACGAGTTTCAATTCGATCAAATCTACAAAATTACATAATAAATGAGTTAAAATGTGTTTGAATTGCAATAAAGGGGTTGATGGTTCTCGAATTCAGACCCCTCCGTGTCAAACTAAAGGTACAATACTTAGTTTTAGTGATACATTATTAGATTCTATGTGAATAAAAGAAATTATTTAG
This sequence comes from Delias oraia, assembly GCA_018230265.1. Classification (NCBI taxonomy): domain Eukaryota; kingdom Metazoa; phylum Arthropoda; class Insecta; order Lepidoptera; family Pieridae; genus Delias; species Delias oraia. The sequence goes on along the minus strand of DWCF01001313.1, from coordinate 30,882 downwards.
TTTAGTTTAGTTAGTTAGTTTCATCTAATGTCGTAGTAGAAAGAAATTTAAATAAATAATATCGATTTAGCACAATGAAACTTCAAACAATTTATTAAGTTTCGCAACTTATGTATGCGAAATATAAACTAGAAAAGTTAAATTGACAATTTGAATATCTTCCAACGAGATTAATATAAGTATGAATGGTTAGTTTTGTACATATGTTTTTTAACATCGGGAAGCGTTTTAAATATTTTAATAGTTAATTTCTATGTTTATAACACTTATATAAAACTAATTTCAGGGAGTGAAAATAAACTTGAATTTGAAAAGCTTGTCTCGCATAACATACACCTCTTTCCAACACAATAAGTATTATTCGATAGTATAGTCTATGGATGTAATCCTTTCTGTCTAAAAAGGAAATAGATTATCAACCCAAAGTCCTCGAACAATTTATCAGGGAGGAATTCCTCAAAACAAAGGAGAAGGGACAAAGAGATTACATGTTTTCCCGGACGCTATGCGTTCATTTTTTCCGATGGCTCAGCTTTTTTATTATACGATAAACCTTTTTTTAGCAATTTCATATTTCATCGAACCATTTTTTAATTTACATGCCTAACTGAATCGATGAAATCGTCAATTTCATATATTTAAAACTTTTGTATACATGTAAATACATGTAGTATTTCTTACACTTAAACATCTAGGAAATCTTTATCTAAAATACACATTCAGGCAACAATTTAAAGATATAGGACAATGTAACTACTTACAGGACTAAAAAGGAACAAAACATAACAAAAAAAGATACACCATAATCAACAAGAGTGAAACAAAAAGTGTAGATCGCAGATTTATTTAATTAGAGGTCGGCAACGCAACGGTGGTCCGGCTGAGTCTAAGCGCATGGACGGTGGACCATTAATTCTGAGTGAGCCTAATACTCATTTGATTTTCGTTTCAAAAAAGAAAAAGCTGCGACGTTGGTGAATTTAACCAAGTTCTAGTCTTAAAGCTTAATTACACCTTCAGAGCTTTAATTAAAAATCAGTATCAGCCACGCGGAAAACTAGCACCTTTTGAACTGTATTATAAATTTAGAATAATAAAATTTGAAATTTATTACTGTAATATAATAAATTTTAAAATCTACGAAACATATGAGTAAGAATATATCTATGAATATTTTATCAGTTGTCTCACAGAGCTATATCAAAATTAGTAAGATTTTAATTAATTAGTTAATTAAATTAATTAGCAAGGTTTATCTCAAGGAGCTAAGAATCGGAAAATGTATCATAGCCTATGCTTTGGTTGTGTCGCCGGTTTTTTATGCGGAAAGCAAAACACAGTGGGCCTCTAGTATCCTCTGTAGTACAAGTAACTTTCGCCGCTGGCATTCCTCTTCGCCGGCGGTTAATGAAAGAGTGCAATAAGTCTCGGCCATCAACCGCATCCTCCACAGAGCAAAGTTAAGTAAGCCGAAGATTTATCGTAGTTTTTACAATTTCACGGTGACTGAGTTCGGCGGGTGCCCGTGGGAGACATTACGGGACTCTCGCAGATTTACTTCGAACTCAATACATTCCCCGGGGACCGCCCCTCATTGTCGTAGCTTCAAAGAAAATTTAATTTGAATTTTTATTTCCACAACGCGAGGTACAATATTGCAAATACGCTCGCCCTTTACTTTCTATGTTTTATGGAATATTAACGATCCCCTTCTCGAACCTCGTTTAACTTGTAGCCGTATCTCTGCTGTTTTATGGAAACCTTCGCTTCAACCAAACGAATCGGGATTCCGTTAGGTTCAAGCAAAGGTTTCCACGAGTTTTATACGCTGATGATGGAGACTTTTATTTAACCTTGCATACGTATTTAATGGTGAATTTATAGTATTTGAATATTAACTTAGTCACGTAATTATTAAACCGTTTCCCCAACTTTTTGTGGAAACGGTGGCAATCGAGCAGGTGGCTCATCTATGGTAGGTATCCTCCGCTCATGGACATACTTAGACGTTGCAGAGACGTGGGTGCGTCGCCAGTCTTTAAATAATATGTAATCTTTTCTTGAATGTCCCCAACTCGTATTGGTTTGGAAAAGGGGCTGGAAATGCTGGCAGCTGATTCCACTGAGTGGTGGTGCGCGATACAAAATGCCTTAAAAAAGTTGTTATACGTTGTCATTTAAGCCGTAAAACGTCCACTGCTGTACATAGGCTTCCCCTTTGGGGCTCCATGCATACCTGTTGGAGGCGACCTTTATAGGGTCGTTTGTCCCCTTGGTGGGTGGACGTCCGACAAAAAAAATATTACGTAATAATTATTTTATTACTTATTATTAAGCTGAAATAATAGTTTCAAATTGAATGATCATTAGATTATTTATATAATTAGTTTAGTTAGTTAATTGTTTATATAAATGTAATAAAAATAGTCTTTTATCAAATACTTCACGAAGAATCACATGTTTTTTATTTTAAAATTGAGTACTAAGAAAATAATAAAAATAATAAATGTTTAAAGAGAAACGCTGCAGTGATTTATAATACATATAGAAAATCCTAGATAGCATATCTAACTTTCATAATGTGTATGCCAAACCAGCGTTGGCCAGGTCACCTGCTGTTTTCATAAAATCATAGACGATAGACGAACCATAATTGTAAGCAAAGCGGCGCTTTGGCGATAAAAAGTTTTAATGAAGAAGGGCCGAAAAATAGTAAACCTCAAACACGCAAAGCAGAGCTACGAGACCGGAATAATGTCGGCACAAAAAAGTTGTACGGCGCATAGTGAGGGTGAATGTTTTTGCGTTCGTGTGCGCGCGACCTGCATGCCAAAATCAAAGGATGGATGCTGCGGTCTTCAAAGGAACTCATGTACGCGCCTAGACCCACTAAACTATTTACAAATTGGGCTGTGCTACGTTAGGAATCAAATAAAAGATCAAACAAATGGAAAATTAATGTTAACCATTTTTAGGAGACTGGAAGATATACCTACCACCCGTGGGAGAGCCAAGCTGAAGCATATGCTAACGTATTCATTGGACAGGCTCGAACGTTGTAATACCAGCCTCAGCACAGAATACTTAGTTAAAGCTTAATTATTGTAGGAATTAATGTTTTTTTTTAAATTTTAATATTTAATTAAGCTGATGTTATATTTAAAAAATCCCATAAAAAAATATAAATATAAAAGTGTTCAGTAGAGAAGCTTAAGAAATAATTAAAAGAGGCGTAATAAGGCTTTTTCATTTGCATAACGAATTTGTAAGGGTCCGAGAGAAAATATTGTAACAAATCTTTTGTTAAAGCAAAGTTGTACTTAATTTCTTTTCCCTTTCTTAACACGGGCATTAAAACGAATTAATTTGATTATGCGAGGAAACGACGTACACGTCAAAATAATACCGTGCATTAATAAACACCTACTTATATTCAAAGTCGCTTCACTTTAAACAACGTCTTAAGTATATATCTGTCACATTCACACTCATGTGCATTTGCTATGGCCAAAACGAGATATAAAAACTTCAAAATAAAAAACTATAATTGAAGCTTCGAGTAAAAAATAATATCTTAGATTACATATTTAAGTTGTAAAATGCTATGTAAAATGCATGTTTCCGCCATGCATGAAGCATATGCTGACGCACAAATGGGGCTGGCTCGTCCGATGTGATATCATGGGCTCACAGAATACTCAGCGTGAGATGGTCGTATCCGATACCCGATCTGCAGGGTCCAAATATCGCTGAGGATTAATATTTGGGCCCGCCAAACCCAGAAAACCTATAATTACATTCTGTTTTTGTTGTTGGATAATTGTTTGGACTACCCAAAATCTCTCCACAAATATTTATAGTATACTATAATATCTTTATAGTATGGTAAATTTCAAATTAAAAAAAAAGATTTATGAATCATTGCTATGGAAATATAGAAATGTTATTTTTAGACTATTTAAGTTTTCTTTTTAAATTTTCCTTGCATAACAACCAGCCTTGTTCTTTAAAGAACAATCAAAATTCTCAATATTTGCGCTCAGTAATTGATTTATTTTTATATAATGGAATGTTGAAAATGTAAATACCTAAAGCTTTAATCGAATAAATCATTTCGTAAGTTGCTTTAAATTCACAACAATTATTATTCGAGACGGACAAAGTTCCCGGACTGCTTATTCCATGTCGAAAAAGATTAGAGTTACAAGTTTGTCGTGAAACTAGTTGACGTGATCGATGCGATTCTACAAATCAACAATTTTACCGATTCCACCGTCTTTTCATTTATATTGGCATCGAAATTGATATATCGGAGAGTAATTCAACTTATATACAAAGATTCAACTGAAAAAGGTTACACGTAAATCAAAATAGTCTTAAATATCTTAATAATATGTAAAGAAACAATATTTCTTTAATATAGCAACAACAGATGTTCTGCGATCACCAACCCGCCTGCCAAGCGTGGTGATTAAGGCAAAACATCCCTCCCTCCTTTGGGGGAGGCCTATGTCCAGCAATGGACTCGATAGGCTAATAATGATGATGATGTAAAGCAACACAGAAAATGTGTCAGACGTCATGGCAAATACGGATGTTTCTGTTAAAGTGTAATAAATTACATTAGTACGAGAGTATTATTGAAGGGAATATAATCTTAAATAATTGACTTTGAATGTCGTTTTTCTTTTTTTAAGTCCAGTGTGTTATGCTGTAGTTATGTTTTATATAATTTGTAAATAAATAAAATTAAAAAAATATATAATACAATTTCAATTTTTAGAGTTAAACATGGTGTACTTTATTTAATTTACAATCCGTTATAAGATAATTCCTATAAATATACTATTTGAATATTTTTATATCGATCAACGTTGTAGGTAGTCCATCGTAATAGTGCCATCTTTTTGGGATTTTAGCAATAGGCCTTAGTGGTGTCTGGTAACTATACTCAGCTAAATACAGTAACAATACTAATTAACTGATATTTCGTCACTCAGTGGTATTATTTCGTCAAAGCTAGTCCAATTAGTGCTGTAGCATGGCTCTCCCATGGGAAAGACAGTGTTAAAATTGGCAACTATAAATCCCTTTCAAAGATCGAATACAATTTACAAATTAAATAATAAGTTCTATTCAGACCGCGAATCAAACCCGATACTCATGGCGTCATAGTGGCGTCATAATACAATCTCTGAATGCTCAGTGTGAGTGACTCGGTTTAAATTTATGAGATGTAAAATGAAGGTTTCGCGCGGCATGTCATATAGGCCTTGGCCATCGCCCAGGCGGGACTTGACAAAGAATTCAGGCCGAGCCGAAGTTGGGGCCAAAGTTCTCGAATGATACCGCCGAGACCGCGATAATTCACAGGCTCCTGTCACTGTTTGGAAACTTTGGAAATTTTTCCTCAAGCCACAAGTGAATTCCGAGAACTCCTTGTAGTATGACGGCTACAGATGTTTAAAAATCTGCGAAATCGTGTCTATGTAAGGTACATCTCGCTTCCAAATGAAGAAACAGTAACAAGATCAGTCCATTCTCTAATTTTTTTATATAAATGTGAGGCAAACAGGCTTCTACCTAGGTTCGCTGCCCATGTGCATCAGTGATCTCTTACTATCAGATCTTACCCCGTTGTCAGTTATAAAAAAAGACACGCAAACTGGAATTTTTGTTATGGAACGTGAAGTATGCATTTGACAAGAACCACCGGTAGCTAAGTCTTACAGAATTATATTAAAGGGAATGTAGCTCGATTTTTTTTTACTGAACTTTAATGGATTTAACAGTACCACATCGCATTACAGTAAAGAATGATGTCATTAGAAGTCTTTGTAGAACGTCTTTGTAGACTTCTGATTTTAGCTAGATGTGGGTACCTACTCTCAAAACTATCTCGATTAACTCATATAAAAAGAAAGCTTGAGGATTTGGAGTCTTTGCGATTTATAATTTATTTTCTGTATTTAATGACCCAGCAGAGGTCTTCCTTCACGGTACACAACTCCAATTATGAACCCGCAACAATCCATGGGCCCACTAAGCCTGAAAAACAGATACACTAGATAGACTTTGCATAGATTAGTATACCTATATCTTACGTTACCAATTAAAAATTGTACGTACGTTAGAGTAAGTGAGAGATTCCGTCTGTTTGCCTCATTGTTATTACGTTACAATTACAGGTATAGCTTCGGGTAGACAAACGCTTGGGGCACATTCGTGGGCACAACTTGCTCCCACAATGTAAACTACACGACAACTTGACATGTACACACACAATATACTCTACAAACCCGAAAATTAATCAAAATAATCATTCATGAATAAATCCAAGATTTTTATTTTTTTTAATGTTCTATAAGTTTTTTTTTAATAAATTTAAAATTACGCACTCGGGGGAGAGCCATGCTGAAGCATATGCTGACGCACAAATTGGGCCGGGTCGTCCGAAGCGAACGGGCTCGCAGAATACTCCGCGTGAAATGGTAGTTGTATTTGAAACGGTACTTCTAATATGTTTGGATGAGTGAGTGAGGACATCGGAGGCCCTTAAAACTGCTGCTTCAGGGGCGTAGAAATACGGCAACACAACGTATCGCGGAATGTGGCGCAGTTGACCATGGGTGTTCTCTTACCATATAGGAGACCCACCTGCTTGTCCTCTATATCATAAAAATATAAATAAAATAGACTTCAATTAGTATCAAAATCAAAATAATCATAAACATAATACAGCTTAGAGATATTTAAAAAATATGTAGACACCTATATTTAAAAAGCCGGTAACGCATCTACAGCCCAGTAAAGCTGACAGTGCGATGGATGGGGGACTGCTTATTGTAGGTGAACATGTTGCTCCTTTGTTTGTTTTTATACAAAAATTGAAAAAATGCAAGACAGGAGTTTTTGTATCAGAAAGGATAATCGTCCTTAAAATGTCTAATAGAACGAGGAAACCAAAAACGGAACAAGACAAAGCCACGTGCAAAGTTGTAACACGTATGTAAGCATTAGGTAAGTTTTAATTGAGTTTTTGCCACACCCTGCGTGACTACTCCTTGCCTCATCAAAGTTCAAATGTACAGTTTATTACCGGAATCGATATTAACAATGCAGTGGTTGCTCTTATATTTTGCCAGGGGTTTAAAAACTTATTAATCTCAACTGGTATCATTTTATTATTTATTAAATATTTATTACAAATATTAATATTGGTTTATTAAATAATAAAATAATATAAAAGACTCGTAGCTGTGTTTTAATAAGTCTACCGTGTAGCGAGAGATATCGGATTCGATTCTCGGTCCGAACAATTATGAATTACAATTTCATTTATAATTTAATTGGTCTCTGGAAGGGCTTGAATGTGGCCGGGCGAGTGTCTTAACACTGTCGCACCCGTGGCAGAGCCATGCTGAAGCCATATACTGACGAACTATTTAGGCTGGCTCGTCCGAAGTGATATTCAACGTGAAATGGTAGTTGTACTGGAAACAATGTTTCTACTGTGTTTCGCTGAGTGAATTAAGATCGGATAAAAACCGGCAACACAACCAAAGTGCTGACTGTGGTGACGGTGTTCTCTTACCATTTAACAGCCTCGCCTTATGCCTGCTCCGTTGTACGCTATATCATAAAAAACACTAAAATAATTTATAGGTTCTACTACAAAGTTTTTGTATAGCGAACAGCGAAGCAGGTGGGTCTCCTATATGCTAAGAGAAAACCGTCGCCCATGGAAAGCTGCGCTTTAATTGTCTTGCAGGCGTCTTTAGTCGTATAATTAAAATGAAACGTAAAGATTAGGTGGTCGAATCCGTTGGAAGTATAAGCGACCTCGGTGAGCGGCGCCAGAGAACGGGGTCACCGAAACGCTTAACGTAAAGTAAGCACACGAATCGGCTAGATTAAGGTGCAATAAATCTCGTCTAGTGGCTGTGTGTCTGTTCCCCGAGCCATAAACACGAGCGGCGGTCAGCAAACAATGGCGTTCGTGCAAGAAGTGCCATTTGTTCGCCGGCAAAAACTCTAAACACCCGCCGTGTTGCGTGTTCGGCTACAATGGAAATTGTGCTTCGCGTCGGAATGTGGTGCTTTCAAAACTTTTCTATTAAGTTGGCTTTTAAATGGATAATAGAGGCAATTGCTAACTTTACACCTAACGGTGTACTGTACTAAATATGTAGGTATGTTCCTTAAATGGCGTCATTTTTTTTCCGGTCAACCTCCCTGTGGGACGCTTGAACGGTATAGACACAACACGACCAAAGCGAGGTTTGCATCCGAATGGTGCCATCAACGGGTTTTTATAAGATAAAGCGCTTAACAGAGCATGTGGTTCTCCTATGTGTTATGAGAACATCGCCGCCCATTGACAACCGAGCCATTGTCCTTGCATTGGTTATGATACCAAAGTACACTAACAAAGTACAAGAGTACAAGTACCGTTTTATGCTGAGTATTCTATGAGCCCATAGTAACACCTGAAAGAAGCCGGTCCAATTTTTCTAATCCACGGGTGCCACACTATTAAAAGAGTTGCCCGTCCACTGTTTGTCGGGATCGGGATTCGAACCTTATTCCTCTCGCTTCATGGTAGACTTATAAAATTACTTCGCTTATTAAAAATCCGCTAAATCATATGAACTAAATAAAATTTCTATATTTATTTCCCCCCAAGAAACTCTTATAAACACGTCAGCAATGTAGCACCCCTATTTTTACGTTAGGGGATTAAAAAATAATCTTAAAACGAAACCTTGATCACGTGGAGCTACTACTATTTTACTTTATTTCCGGTCCTCTCCGGTACGCCACGTACAGATTCCAATTATAAACCGTCAGTGATATCCAGACCCCGCCACACCCGTAAACTTATGTACTAATAACTCTCCATTTTTATAGTCAGATAATTTATTTACCCTCCCGGAACCTTACACTTGAACTATGTGCCCGGTTTTAAATTTTAAACGGAGTATCTAAAGTAAATAGTAGGAATCGTTTGTAGAGGAGTATAGTAAAATGTAGTGCTTTTATTGCCAGTTCTAGAAAAGTATACTTAGCAACACGGTAGCGATTAATTTTTATAAAATTGATTGATCAATATTATTTTAGTATTATGACTTTGTTAAACATCATTATAAAGAATTGAAAATTAACTTTTCAATTGCCACGGCGCGATGATTGAATTTGGAAATTAAACGAAATCAAAATCGCCAAGAAATATGAAGGAAACGGGGTGAAGCTAGAAAAAGTGTGCGGATAATTGAAAAACCCGATCTCATTAAAATCTCTCGCCGTCGCCCATTTTAAGGGTCCCGGCAATGAAGGTGAAACGGCAGTGTCTTTGTCGTAGCCTTTTGTGCTCGACAAAGAACTATTCTTGTTCTTACGCCTTGCTTGTATTACTTCAGCGCGATTTTAATTAATGACGTCTTGCTTACATGAAGCGAGAATACAAACGCCAGTATACATTCTAAATCAATTATCTATTGTATTATATACCCAAGAGTGGAACAAACCACCTGATGTAAAGAAATCACTGTTGCCCAAGGACATCCGCGCCGCTTTTTACTCAGTTCAAGCGATAACCTAACTCACTCAGCGAAACAGTACAAGTAGTTGATGTTCTGTATATCATACTGATAGATTTATTAGTCTTAAAATATTTATTCTTAATTAAACAAAGCAACTTAAATAACTATAAAACTTATATGATTTACAAATTAAGGAAAACTATATTTAATAGATCATGTGTTTTTTTATTCTATAGCCTACAACGGAGCAGTTGGGTCTCCTATATGGTAAGAGAACACCGCCGCCCATGATATACCGCGCCGGGGGCATTATACAGGTCCTTCGATATCATTACTCTGCGAAATACAGTACAAGTACCGTTTCGCGCTGAGTATCTTGTGAGCTCGTGGTATCATTTCGGATGAGCCGGCCCAATTAGTGCGTCAGCATATGCTTCAGCATGTCTCTCCTACAGGTTAGACAGTATTATGACCATGAACCGGCCACTGTCAAGCCCTTTCATAAATCGAATAAATTAAAAAACTAGATTATAATTGTGCGGACCGGGATTCGAACCCAATACCTCTCGCATCATGGTACACTTTTAAAACCATTAAGCTACAAGGCTCTCAGATAATACCTATAATTTTGTTGGAATACGGAATACAGAACCTTTAAAATAAGGCAGGTACCGGCCTTGGCAGCGGAGCGAACGTATCAAAGTCACGTCGTGGCCCGGACTTTTACTGCGGAACGCGATCGTAGATAGCAGATTTGTATTTTAAAACACAATTCGTATATTAAACATCATTTGGGTACAATGGCGGCCGTAATAAAAGCCAGCTTGCTCGCCCTACATCTTTTTGCTGGGAAATATTATATCTGGGCGCCAATGGACTTTCGCGCTTCAAACATTTTTACATAGATGCGAGTGTTTTTCATTTTTGTATTGCTGCAGGATTATTGGGTGACATGGGCTTTTAGCCAGCGCGGATTTGCATTCGACACAGTTCTGCATATGCACAATGGCCACAAAGGATAGATTATCTACCTACGAGTTTTTGGTTATGAAATATCAAAAGCTCGCGTATTTTCCGTATAATAGAGATTTTTTTCTCTACACAATACCAGCATAGAATATTAGTGGTAAGTAGTACTAGTAGTGTGCTATAAGTTGGTTGAATATATCAGAGGCCCCTTAAGCTTATACTGCCGTTTAAGTGGCGTATAAAGCTGGCAACACAACTAAAGCGTGGATTGCGGCGAGATTTCCCAACGTTATATTTTTCCATCAAGGCAGTCGACTTCCCAGTCATTCGCTTTATTGTAAAACAAAAAGTATAGCATATCTTATCTTAATAATGAGTTTAAAAAAAAAGTATTATATTAGTGTGATATTAAATACAATATAATAAGCCTAATTGATATTTTTGACTCTCCTTCTTAGATATATCTGTTAATATTCATAAACAGCATGTACTTTTAGTTTGTCTTCATAAATTTATTTAAATATACTATAAAAAAATACTAATTACAAATAAAACATAGTGGTAGGTCAATAAAAAGTATAGGTCCATACATTTTAAAAACATAATTTTGCCTTTGACTCGACTACATATTGTATAGAAAACAAAATTCTGACGCTCTAGAAAACAAATTTTATATTTGTAAATTAATTACTATATTCTTAGAAGAAAACGTTTGATGTTTGATGCCGCCTCGATGGCGCCATGGTGCGGGGCCTTCTACCCTCTAACGCTTGACTTGACGCGCGTAGCCGGTGTGGCAGACAGCGCAGGAGTGTTCCACCCTATTACGTGCGAATTTTACACTTCCACCACGACTTGGAGCCCTAACATAGCCCAAAAGATGAAGCTGGCGGATACCCGTGCGTTAATTCGCTAGCGCCGAACACCATCCTACCCCACTGGTGCGTCACAGCGCCGAATAGACTTCTGTCCCTGTCACTTAACGCTGCTCTGGCGGCCTAAGACCCCGCGACGGTCCAAGCCTAGCTTTGTGTCTGGCAGGAGACGCCCTTGCTTTAGTCCCGGCTAAAAATCAAATCCATCGCCCCAAAGATCTTGTCAAGCTGTATAGGCTGGCGTATGGCTGGCAGCAGATCACCCTTCCAAAAAAAGCAGGCTCAATCTGGCTCAAGCACTCAAGGACTTTAAATGTTAAAGCATACATCGCGTATATACTAAAATGTTGTTTCTTTGTTTTAAATTACTCTTTTGGTCCATCAGAATACCTTAATTTTGAACAATGTTAAGTTAAATAATAAATCTAATTTATAATTTGCATGAATTTATAGATGTTATTAATAGAATTTGGTTGTCGTTTCTTTGTTTTCAGATAAAAAAATTAAGTATATTCTCATACACTGTACTTAGTTTTAAATAAATCTTTAATATGTATAAATTGTACTTTGATATCAATATAAACACACCTGCCAAGGTATCCTATTGATTTTATTGATATCGTGATTAAACTAAAAAAATTCTCCCTTGCACGCGACAACGCTAAGCTGTATTAAGTCAACTTTAATGTTTTGTTGGCGTGCGTTTAAAAAGTTGAAAGCTTAACTAATAACATCGAATTAAACGTGCATTGAACAAATTCAAAATGATCCAAATAACTTTTGGGAACCTATTGTCGTCCAAAGAGTAGCAGAATAACCATATTCATCCTTTCATATTCATCCATGCTGAAGCATATAATGCTGACGCACTAATTGGGTCAGCAAGACGAGAAAATCGCGGACTGTGGCGCGGTTGTCCATGGGTGGTGGTGTGCTCTTACCATATAGGAGACTCACATACTCCGTTGTCTGCTATACCATCAAAAGTTATCTAATGTAAGTCTTATGAAGAGTAATTCATAAGTTTGCCAGAGCATGTATCATAAAAGCGTTTTAAGGCCTTATACCTAGTACACAGTTATATTTGTCGAAGTCAGACGAGCAAGCTTGGCGCCAAGAACAACGTCACATATATAGTTAAAAAAAGGAAGTCAGCACACCATTGAGGTAGTATATGGAATCATATAAGACAAAGCAGGAATACCGGTCTCCCTTTTTTTAAAATTATTAATTTGTAATTATTATTAATTTAATTATTAATTTATAATTATTAATTAATTGTTAAATTCTGACACTATTTCGTGATAAACATTACTAGTAAAGAAATTAAACTGCAACAAAATATTATTCAATATTATTTAAAATATTAAATTCAGTCCTGAATACTGTTTACACTTATGAAATATTTGATTTAGGGAATATTTCAATGAAAAACTTAAGTTAGATTTTTAATTTTAAAAAAACTATATTTTCTTATTCACAACTGACATTACAACAGCAATAAGAGATTTACAACACAGTGTTTCTATAAACATTGCTGATATGTGATATGCTGATATGCTTAAGCCTATGCTTAAGCATATCAGCATATCACATATCAGCGCCATCTGTTGCAGAAATTTTAAAATCTAGAAAACATTTACAAATTCAATTCAAAACCAAAACGTTTACAAATATACTTTCAAATACTTTATAAATTTATCTATTCAACAAAATGTTATTCCTGACGATTTCTTTTTAGAAACGCCGTTTCTGCTGGAAGAACTTCTTGCTGCACATGAAAATATGATAGGCCTTTCAACAGCACAAACAAATTCAAAAAACATAGGTTTTTAGGTACCTGTATACTACCTCAATGCAACATACGAATACAATATTCTTTTCTAGCTGTTTCCAGCCAGTTACGTAACATTAATAACTTTAAATATGAAAGGAGTCTGCAAAGGAGTTTTTATTTAAAATACTGCATTTCATGTAGCGATCGTCTCGCTCCTAGAGGAACGTCCACCTGACTTATAAGATCATATTTCTTTAAGTCTACATTTAAAATGTATGCACTTTTATATTAAGGTTTGTGTGCATGTCCCATTTTCATTGAAGTCTTGCATTATTAATTGATAAGTTAGTCTCTTTTACCAGTTTATTTGATACTGAAAATAAAACATATTGATCGAGAACTTAAATGAACACAAGTTTTTTTTAGTATAAATCTCAAAATACTACAAAAGCATACTATGAACTGTAAACACTCCATTAAAAGTAGTATATTGAAAAGAATTCATTTTATAAGTAAAAATACATTATGTAATGTTATTTGAAATACGATTACTGAAAAACGACAAAATCGCACAATTCCTGAATGAATAAATGAAAATTACATAAATATTAAAACCTACATTATTTCCAAATAAAACTATATGAAAAATGTAAAATAATAATGAAAAATATGTAAACAAATGTTATATTAAACAACTTACCATCCACGAAATTATAAAATCTCCAACGTTAACTGAAAATCTGTGATTGGAACTGATTCTAACTGTGATTGGAATCTCGCTTCGCGAAAAAGCCCGCATCCAAGGATTTAAAACTTTATGAAGCCGGAAACCATAGTAACAGCCACAATGACTGTGATTAAGAGTTCCATTTTTAAATTAACGATTGCCGGATGGAAATTATTTCAAAGCAATTTGCTTATGTCATCCTCAATGCACCGCCTTGCACCACCTTGCTGGCTACGTGGATTCGCAGTCTGTCTTACTTAAGGGACGTACATAAAATCTTACTTCCGTACAAGGAGACGAAGCCCGAACAGGCTCTGCTCCAAATAGCACAAGATGGAAAGCTCTTAGCTGAGTGGTTTTATACGCAAAGACCTTATTAAGCTGTCAAGAGTACCTGGGTAACCCATAATGCTATATAGTAGCTAGACATTGATTGACCGTAATCGTGTATTTGTCGGAACACAGCACGCCAAGAATGTCTGAAGTGATACCACGGGCTCTCAGAATACTCAGCGTGAAATGGTAGTTGAATTTGGAACGGTGCTACTACTGTGTTTTGCTAAATTAGTGAGGATATCGGAGGCCGCTTAATTGGGAAAGAAGCCGGCAACACAATCAATACGCGGACTGTGGCGCGGTGTCCATAGGCGGCGGTGTTCGTTTACCTTATAAAAGACCCACCTGCTCTATTATCCGCTATACTATAAAAAATCTATATTGCTGATAACGGAGCAGGTGCGTCTCCTTCATGGTAAGGGAACTCCGCCGCTCATGGACAACCGCGCCAAAGTTCGCGCATTGGTTGTATTGCCGGCTTTTTCGCTACTTAATCGGCATTTTTAAGGTCTTCCGATATCCTGACTCACTCATCGAAACACATTACAAGTACCGTTTCACGTTGAGTATTTTATGAAAATTGTTCCGTTGTCTGCCATACCATAAAAAATTTGTTCTTGGGTTGAATGACTAGTGCGACTCCCGAGGGCTTTTCTTGGGCCGAAAGGCTTACCTACAGCGGAGTCCGTTATTTCTTGGGCTAAAATAATAAACTTTTATAAAGAAACAGCTGTTAATGTGAAATTTGTCGCACAACACCTATTAAAAATGTGAAATACTCGCTAAGCAATCTTTTAAAACTGCATTAACCTAATTCCACTAGTTATCCCAATATAGGAAACGAATCCAATGTTCATAATTTCAGTCGGAGGTTCAGTTTTGTATCCGGCTTTAGTGGAATTAAAAACTCATTATAATTTGTGGACAACTGCAAACTCTAATACGGGAATGGCTTATGGCAAATCCATAATGTCATTTCGCTTTGGGAATGCTATATATATTACATTATTATGCTATTATGAATATGTTATAATGCAATATATACCTGTCAATTTTATTTTACTTTAAAGCTCAAGTATTTGCTAAAATTTTAAATCTTTTTATTTATTTAGCATACGCTAACACACTAATTGTGACGGCTCGTCTGAAGTGATACCACAAGCTTATAGAATACGCAGCGTGTGACACTGTAGTTGTATTTGAAAGTACTTCTATTGTGCTTTGTTGAGTGAATAAGAAGGAATGTCGGCGAAAAAAGCCGGCCACATGTCCACAGGTAGCAGTTTTCTCTTACCATAAAGGAGACCCACCTGTTTCGTTATCCGCTATACCATATAAAATATAAAATATTCATTAGAAGTTGTTATTTGCAGGCAATATGACAGATTTTTTTTTGGATAAATTACTATGAAGCCAAATTATGAATTTCGGTCAAATGAAAAATTTCGTTTCCATTACAAAATGATTGATGGAGTCACATATTCATTTTTAATATAAGAATAGACATATCCTAAGTATGTTTTAGTATAATAGAGTGTTCATGCGTGGCATTCTCAGAGCTAATTTTTGTTATAATTTAAGTATTTTACGGAAGCCAAAAAAGCCACAGCCACTGCGTTTGTTTCGGCGGTTTTTCTCAGTGGACTTGGAACCAGTTGTAGACTGATTTTGAGGTACGAGTTGCATTTTATATTTATGTTGAGAAAAAATATTTAATTTCAAATATTTTGCACTTTTTAGAAATTAGATTAGTTTAATAATTTATAAATGAATAATGCCTGCGCACAGAACAGTGAAGTTCGATTTGAAAATCTTGCAAAATGCCGAGAGATAAAGAAATCAAACAATGTTTTTCATAAAATAGAGCTCATTAGAAAAGTTAAGAGAACGGAACTCAACGTTTTTATAATTATCTCAAATAATCTTTGTTATAATAGGAAGATAAGTTAGAAGTTAATTCGGTTTCCACTTAATGGCCAAGTTAATGGGCAAAGTTAAAAGTTTACTTTTAAATTTTTACTGAACCAAAAATGTTCTGTTTATTCTCCATTTATTAAAGCTATCTCCCCCGGGGAGCCTCACCCCACATTAATGAAATCATTCGCTTAAGAGGTATTTTCAAAATTATAATTTTATCTCTCATTTTATTTCCATGGAGATAATTAGGATGCGAAACTGTAGCAGTAGCCACAACTCGAAAACGTTCGCTTTGGGAATCACTTACAACCTATATTTGTATCTTGACACATTCATCTATAATTTTTTAATGATAAATACACCCCCTAATAAGGCGGGTAAGTATTTACAGGATTCCATGGATCACAGCTAGTTATGTTGTCGGCTCATTTACGCCACATAAGCGGCATATGCATTTTCTGTGCTAGTCTTCTATCTATTTTTATATCTTTTTTATTTAAAACACTTTTCCAATTACTTTTCCTTTCATAATAATAATGGTAATTTACTCCGCAATCGTGTTCTATTCTATATGAACTTAACTGATATTAGAAAACAGATTATCATAAATAATCCATCACGTTCATAGACCAGCCCGTACGTCCAGAATTCAGTAGATATATTTTTTTAAGGAAACGTTGGCATATGAGTAGGTGGCTCACCTGGGAGACGCAGTCCTTCGCCCATGGATGTATGTTCCTATATTATGGTATGGTGGTCTGTGGTGAAATGAAATTGTAAAAATTGTGATTTGGGAATGACGTGGTAATTGTAAACATTAAATGTCGTTTCTTTTATTGCAGGGAAACATAGATGTATTTTATTAAATGTTGTTCCAAATCACTACAAGAAAAATCCATTTTTTATATTTACAATCATTTTCTGCTCATAGCTGCGACGCTCTGACAAATAAATACACAGTTTGAGAGCTGTGTGTCAAGGAAGGTTTCTATTAAACATCCGAAGGCAAAGAAAATCCAACGTGAAATGCGAGCAGAGCTCAGGTGGGCCCGTCCGGTTGTCAATTAGCCAGCAGTCAGCGTTGGACAGCAGGTGTCAAGTGGTAATTAAGTGAGGGCGGCTGCGATTCGTGAGAGCGTTCATTGGCTCTTTTGTTCGCGACCACCGCGACTTTTTTGAGGCGTCTTGGCTTCTGCACATACTATGTTGAGTATTTATGTGTGAACTATTTTAGTTTAAGCATTGGAGCAGTCTCACCTAGAATAAGCAGTCCCTTGCCTATGCACACCCCTAGCATTTGCTCAGCCCAGGTTTATCGTGGGCCTCTTAGGGATAGGTATCTACGCTCCTTTTTGATGTCGTATTTGTTTGGAAAATAACTCTACAGACACTATTGCATAACATCATCATCATCATTTCAGCCGTAGGACGTCCACTGCTGGGCATAAACTTCCCCCTTGGACCTCCATAAATACGTGTCAGAGGCGACCTGCATCCAGCATAAATAATTGTATAACATAAATAATTTAAAACCAATCATAACATCTGTAAGTTTAATTAACACACATCCATATGCGCTATATCATTAAAAATATATATTTATAATCTTCGAATTTAAAGTACTTAATGTCGTTGTGGTTGGAAAAGTGATCCGGCCCCTCTTTAACTGATCACATGATCGGTCTGTGTCTACCTAACCGAAACGATTTTCTTTGTCCGTTCAGACAATTTCATGTAATCAATTGTAACAGTCTCGCCGTTACTTTGATGGATTGTTGAATAGAAATATCGGATCTTGTTACCCGCAATGGCTTCTGTTTTCACTGCTTTACACATTGTTTAGCTAGATAGTTTTATTTTTCGCTACGTTAAGATAATGGTTCATGTTACATATATAAGTTATTTACATAAACTAAGACTGAAATAAGGCTCAACTAATATATCTTGATAAAACTATGCAAAAATCTCTATAGAAATAAAATTACACTATACATAGGCAAGTGAAAAGGGGGCAACGCCCTGCTGTATGCCCCACCACAAGTTGTTCAATACCATTTTTTCAGCGCCCCCTATACACACATAAAAATAAAACACACAGAACATGGATTTAAAAAAAGCGGAAGCCTCTACACATTAAAATGAATTGAATATGTATCGCAAACGATTTTTTGAGGCAATTATATTTGTTGAACATCGTCGCGCCACTTAATCGATTCTGTGGCGGCCTTGGTTTTGGTCACTGAGCCCGAAATAACATAAGGGCTCTTCAGGTGAAAATCTTCAAAAGCTCTTTCTTTGCGCTAAATGTCTATGGGCTGTATTATGTTTGACCCCGATACAAAAATAGTTGAAATAATATTTTGGTGTCTCTATTTCGTGTTTATATAAGGGAATACAATTGTACAGTTCTTTGGACTCTTTTCAATCTGTTTTTTATTTGCATAAAGGTTAATTGATAGAGAAATTCCTAAGTTTATTTCATAACAAATTTTACCATGTAATATATATTTTCTTTTGTAACGTTATCATCGATTACCCACCATCTCAACTTTTGACCTTTTTCAATTTAATTGTAGGATTTTTAGATTTAGCTTCAATTGCCTCGAGGCTCAATATTTGGGCAACTTTTCAGTCAAAGAGCTGAGTTTAAAAGAAAGGTTTTTAGATTACTTGTAAATTTGTTCCAGAGTAAACATCATCCAATTTTAATCCTAAATTTGTTATGGAATAATTTAAAGAAATTTCAACGGATAAAATATGAATATAGGTACATAAACTGCAACTAGATTGCAAGATTGCGTCAGCTTCCACACAAAAAATTCAAATGCGTCAATTAGCTTAGAAGCTACCACAGACAAACGAACTCAGAACACAGAGCGCCAATCAATAAATTGCTGATAACGTGTTAACTCAATGCACGGATCGCATCGATCCGGAAATCCTTTGACACCGAAAAACATTTGAAAACCGTAACAGATTCGAAAAAGCGGAAGTGAAGCCGCCCATAAATCCACCTCGTACCAACGGACTTTAAAAATATTCGAATGCTCGACAGCCGAGCCTAAAAACTACCATCGGAACAGAGTGACGAGGCCCACCGTCTCTTGTTTCCATTTAATTAAACTCGAACTCAACTCAGAGGGCATCGACAGCGCGGCTTCACCAAGGCTCCATTAATAAGATTCGACCGTCGTATTGGGATGAGTCGGCAGTTTTATTTTAGGCTCTTTATCACCAATCGCCTAAATATAATCTATATGAAACCTTCCTATTGGGCTATACGCCTCTTCAGAATCAGTATTTCCTGTTTCTATTTTGTTCTATTCACTCCCTCCAAGATATAACTATGATTTCGACATTGCAACATCTTATTTCTTACCGTTTCTGCATTGGTCCTTTCTTTCGCTTTTGTCTCTGCCTCAGATTTGGATCTTGCTAAGTACCGTGATCATCACTATTTTATAATAAAATACTAGTATAATATAATATGATGTCTATTAGTTTTCTTTTCAGTAATATAAATTCACTTCTTGTTTTTTGCAGTTCCTTTAGTATTCTAAAGTTTATTCAATCGCTATCTTAAGATTAACATGAAGTGCTTTTAGACAAGCACTATAGGTTTTTGCCTAGTATTTAACTGTTATGCTAATTTCACATACAATATTAACCACAGTACTCTCATACACTCCTGTTATGAAGCTGAAGATTTTGAGAATGCTACATAGTATGCGTAGAATGCTATAGTAGTATTTTTAATTTAAAAAAATTGAGTTGATTAAGCTACATAACGACAGTGGTTTTATATACGCCACGGTAAAATTAACGCGGTATAAACCGCGCATTAATTATTATCTGGCAAACAATCGAGAATTTTATGTTAATGTAACGTAAAGAAAATAATCAAATAAATTCACGATTTAAACAAAGATAATTGATTGAAATATATAAATATAAAAGTCTGTGGTGAGTTTTTAATATTTCTAATGTAACCCATTCGGGTTATACCAAAAATATCAGTAATTTAGTGATATGTAAATTTTTAGTCCTTATAAAAACTTATCAACAATAAACATATCAAACAAAATTATTTAGGTTTGATATTTTTGTGTTGTCTGTTGCAAAATACATATAGATATAGATAGATATAGATAGACCCACGTCTTAAAATTCCATACTTTTCCCATAATTTCATAGAGTATGCCGAATAAAGCGAGTTGAAAAACGACAGCGAACGGAAATGTTAATTTCCCGGTTAGCTAGGTGGGATCTGAACTCCGTGCCACGGCGGGTTAAGATTAACGCAGAGGTACAATTTTATTAGCATTTTTCCTCTTTCCGGCGAGCCGGGCTCATTTCCGCTCGCCTAATTTACGATGGCAGCTGCTGAATTTGCGATTTGCACAAATCAGTGTGTGCCTGTAATCCTATCCTTCTTTAAATAATATTAGAATTCTACGCGAGCTACATATAAACATTGTTATTAATAGATAATAATAATAAATATGTAAATATATCTCTGTTGTTACCGTATCAGAATAGTACCACTCCGAGTCTTCCTAATTGAGTGTCGTAAGAGGCAACTAAAAGACACTTCACCGGAGGGTGGGTAGCAGCGCCCTTCCGAGTACAGCAGATGTTCTGCGATCACCAACACGCCTACCAAGCGTGGTGATTAAGGCAAAATAACGACCAAACATACAGTATAAGTATATATATCCTGCTGCTATTGTCGTAACAATTGTGCTAAAAGGAGGATATAAAAAATATTTGAATTGTAGTGTATCTATCAATAATAATATTTTGAAAACTGAGATTTGTATTTTTAGGATCTTTTTTCTTTGAGACTATAAAATTCATATTAAATATTTATGTATTTCCACGACATTACTATTTTAAGTCGGTATATATATAGTTTTGAAAGAAACTCACTGAATTTCAGAAGCAATAGCTTGTAGTTTGTTAATCACATCCATTCGGTTACACATTTTGCTTATTTTTAAAATTATTTACAAAAAAAAAATTATACTCAGAAAATTTTGCAAACGAAGCCAAAACCTCGTGATACGTGATACTTCTTGTAAATGTCAAGTGTTCTTTTGTTTTATTTTTTATCTCAATGTCACTTTTGAAATAGTTCCACGTTTAAAGGAGGTTCTTATCATATTTTAAGCATCACAAAATTGTAGAACCTTTTTTAGAATTTCAAAAACAATATAAATAAATCAAAAAAAAATCGCCTAGTAATTATTAGGCGATCAAAATGTATATTTATTTTTGGGATTATTATTTTATGATTTAGCATTGAAAGATACATCATACGATCTACCCATAAATTTACCTTTACACAATAAAAGACTATTTTATGAACGCTATTCTCATTTTCTGTTCTATCGATCTTTCAAGTGGAATGAAGCTACACACAAAATGCACAATTTTATTAAACCCGGATCAATAGTTTAGTTCATTTATAATTTATTATAAATTTAATAATTTATTATTAATAATACTTAAAATTTACTTAATATTAACATTTCATTATATTTATTATGGACAGTAGCGCCGAGTACAACAGATGTTCTTCTATCACCAACCCGCCTGCCAAGCGTGATGATTAAGGCATAATAACCCCCAGTGGACTTGAATAGGCTGATGATGAATATGATGATGATATTAACATTTATGGCATTGCAATTTGAGAAGTAGATTCTACAGCTAACTGGAAGAAACTCAAAAATATTTATTTATTGGATATATTTTATACAAAAGGTTTATATTTAGGTCTAAAACCTCTCACCTTGTTGGAAACACATTTAATTGTACGAAGTAGCGCATGTTGGATAGTGGCATTGTATCTGAAAATACATATCAAAGTTTACATACATCTATGGAACATTTGTTTAAAACTAAACTTCATTTTGTTTCTCTGAAAATAAAGTTAGAAACTTTTATTTTTTGGGTAGATAAGATAACAAAAAACTTATCTAAAAAAAAACAATAGTAAATGCTTATTTATAACATCTTTAAATTCATACAAATTATAAACTAGTTTTAGTATTTAATTTGATATAATTTTTTATCGCTTCCCCATTACGTTCAAAGATGGCGCCGCCATCAAAACACAACGTCATTTACAGCCACTGCGCTAAGCGAGGCAAAAACATCTTTACATATTTATATTACTATTTTATTGTCAGGATAGCAGTTATACATATTATGTTAGTTTTTGATAGCAGAAAGTTGTGGATTTTTTTATACCAAACTAGCTATTTCCGACGCTTAAGGATTCAATAAATTTGAAATAACTCAAACTTTGGATGTAGAGATATAAAAAAAATGTATAAAAAAGGATCAACGCAAATGAGCAGAAGGCTTGTAGGAAAGTAGTCCACATCTCATGGATATCGTTAGCAGCTGCATTACAGGTGCGTTGCCGGCTTTTAATGTAACATGTTGATGAAAACTTACAGGTCGTTGGTAGTTGATCAGTTGGTAACGAACTTTCTTGTTTTGGCTATTGAGCAACATTCCTGGGTAACTTGTAGGGCGGTAATCAAACGTACTGTCGTGAACGATCAGAGGTCGCCGGAGTGTCACTGGGTCCATACCACAGGGTAAACATGGCAGACCCTAAATATTATGTTTGAAATGTCACTTTTTTGAAGATATAAAACTTTTGACAAATCTTGAGAGCCTCAAAGTAGTCTAATAAGTCTACTACGAAGCAAGAGGTATCGGGTTCGATCCCTGGTCCGAGCAAAAATCTATAATTTATTCAGTCTTTTGAAGGGCTTGACAGTGGGCGAGTGGCTTAACATTGTCTTACCCGTAGGAGAGCCATACTGACGCTCTAATTATGCCAGCTCCAAATTTATACCACAGGCTCACAGAATACTAGCGTGAAACGGTACTTGTACTGTGTTTTGCTAAGTGCGTGTAATATCGGAGGTCTTTGAAGTTATACTGTTTAAGCGGCGTAACACGCCGGTAACACAAAAAATCGCGGTTTGCGCGATTGTCAATAGGTATCGGTCTGACCATAGAGACCTGTCTGCTCCTTAATCGCTATACCATAAAATTCAGAATTAAAAACTTAATGTTTTATTTAAGGGTATTTACGCCATTACCAAGCGAAGTACAAGAACTATCACTAAATAAATGTAATGGTGGATCGTGTTACCGATGTGTTGCCGGCCTAGCGTTGTTTGAAATACATATATAGTTGTAGTACCTTAACTGGATAGCATGGTATACATTCTGGTGGGTCCTTGTAACTGGGTAACTTCAATACAGGGCTACACATGATTAAATATTTTTCACAATTTTATAAAATATAAACACGGGAAATTTTGTTTTAAAATTATCAAATTTTTTAATATGACGTTTTATTCAACTTTTTTCAATAATTTCTTTGGCACGCCACTGTCACTTTTTATTCCATAACATATGTATACTTTTTTGTTAAAGTTAGTTGTTAGTTTAGTTTTAAATTTGTGAATATCAGGCATTACAAAGTAAAATATTAATAAATTTGTATTCCCGGGATTCAAATGTAGGATGTCGTATGGAAAAGTCGGCATTAGAAGCCGACAACACAACCAAAGCGTGGATTGGGCTCGGATGTCCACGTATAGAAATGATCTTGTAATATCAGGGATTCAGCTTGCCTCGTTGTCCGCTATATAATAAGAATGCACATATATGTGAATCACTCAGCTACAAAACTGGCTGCTAGCTTTGTATTTGCTTTTATCTTATATTCCTATACCGAGGCTTCATGTAAGTCCTTAAAATTATAGCACCGATGTACATGGGCAGAGGTGATATCTAACTATAGAGACCGCCTGTTGCGTTGTCCACTAAATAATAAAATTGTTATAGAAGATATACTTCTTATTTATCCTACTTATATTATATACGCGAAAGTTTGTAAGTATGTTTGTTAGTCTTTGACGCCACTAGCGAACTGATTTTAATGAAACTTTGCAATAATATAGCACTTACTAGATATAACACATAGGCTTTGATTTATAATTATAAAGTGTAAATTGGCCGAAATATAATGAAAATTTCACATAAGTCGAAAGCGGTTGGTGGCATACGATATAAGGTAACGACTGCCGCGTCCATTAGCTGCTATTATGTATTAATAATAATTCAATAAAGTCTTTCAATATTTCTTACCGTCTCCTAATTCCATGACCTATTAGATTTAGTCTAAAAATCGAGTTGGTTGTTTGTCTATAAAAAGGCCTCGCTCCTTTGATAGGTCCCATTTGGTCAACTAATTCTAAATCTTTGTGACATCTAAACAAATAAATCCTGATACAATGAATATGGGTAGTTGTGGTCCTCCGGTTTGTGGGGCACAAGCCTGTGTCCCGTTGCCGAACTCAAATTGTGGACCCGGGGCGTATCTCTGCCAGAACAACATACCGCCAACTCAGCGATGTTATCCAGTGAACCCGTGCATCAATATCTACAGTTGTCACACACAAATTATGTAATGAAGATATGTGAAGAATAAATTGTTATTATAATGTAGTGTTTCCTTTGTCATCAATAGTGTCTATTCCAAAATGGCGCAGTGTGTTTATAGTATGGCAGACAATTATAGAGCAGGTGAGTCACCTATGTCATACGAGAACACCGTCACCCGTAAACAGCCACGCCACAATCCGCGCTATGGTTGTGTTACCTTTTTACGTCGCTGAAGCGATATAATTTGAGAAGCCTTCGATATCCTCTTTCCTACAGTGAAATACAGTACAAATACCGTTTGACACTGAGTATTCTGTGAGAACGTTGTGTCACTTAGCACGAGGCGGCCCAATTAGTACGTTAGTATATACTTCATCGTGACTCTCCCACGGGTGTGACAGCTATAAGACTCGCCCGGCCACCGTCAAGCCCTTCAAAAGATCAAAGAAATTAGAAATTATATTATGTTTTGTTCGAATCGGCAATCGATTCCTATGCGCCCATGCCATGTTAGAGTGACTGATGCGTCTCACCAATTAGCCAAACCAAAATATAGATAGTAACAAAGTAGGAAGACGCCATGAAAACCTAGTAGGGATCATTTACTTGGGTTCACTGACCATGATCGAGTCACCTTTATCAGAGGTCCGTGACTTTCAGTGTTTAATACGGACTTTATTTTTAGACACTATTATTATAAGTGTTTAGTGCATTTCGAGATTAGATTTATAGAGGTACGCCAAGAAATTGTGTTGATAATCTTTTTATTGAGTTTGATAATGTTTAGTTTAAAAATAAATTATAATCATTTAATATATTGCTTATATGATTACAATATATGCACAATAAAAATGGATTAGTTTTTATGGAATATCTTTGATAGGAGTAATATGGTGAATGAGTTGTCAATGGGACTAAATCACAGTGGAAAGCCACGGTGAAATACCATTTCAGAATATTACAATAAGTTTAAATATAGCGACTTATGTATGGTATGCTACCTCTATATGTTATGGAAAATATATTAATTATAATTGCATTTTGAGGTTGGTTATTTGTCATCTACTTTTACTGTTTCTTTAGAAATTTTCTCTCCATAAAAAAATTCTTTAAACAAATTAACCGAATCAGTCAAGCCTTTAATTTTTTGTGTTTTTGTTATTTTCCTGCCGTGTTCAGTTCTTTCAGGATTATTGAATCCTGATATGCTCTAAGTGTCTTAAGCACATTGCAAATAGAAAAAAAATATTTTTAATATAGAAACATTTTAATAAAATAAACATTAACACATTAAAAAAACAATCAAAACTGCCGACGTCTTACTATATCAACGGAACAGGTACGTGATAACAGGGGTTCGGCGTTGGACGCTGAAAGAAAAACCACAATTGTCAAATTTAGCAAGATAATTTTGACATTTGATAGTGCAGACGAGATAGTGCATAGTCGTTGATGCACCTATATTATTATGAGCTATTGGAGCGGGCAGATGTTGTCCTGCTGGGGATGAAACCTACCGGGTCCAATTATGAACTCTCAGTAATCCTTCTATCCACCAAACACGAAAAACCAATGAATTACCCATCATTTTTGTAGTTGGATAAGAGGTTTATGTTAATACAACATGTCAGCTACCTCCATACCAAATTTTATTAAAATCTGTCCAGAACTTATTGATTATTTGTTATAATATATATAAGTATACATATATGACAAATTTAATATATATAAAACATATGTATATACAAATCTATATAGATTCTGTAATTTAAATTAATTTATATACTTATATACGTGTATTATAAGTATGTACGATTTGATATATATTTTAAAAAGCCGTAGTTTTGCTCCGAATTCTCATTTTACAATTTAAAATATACCAGCGTGAAGCAATACCTGTGTAGTGTAGTTAGTTAACGCGCCATAGTTCACTCGTTGGTTGTGTTGCCGGCTTTTTACGCAGCGTATGTGGATCTTTTAAAGGCCTATACAACAAACAAGTAAATAGAACCATACCTGTATCATATAATTATTGACCGTATACCGAACATTCGGGTTCTTGCGTTGCCAGCACTCCTTCGGGAAGGCGGTCGGCCTTTTTGAGTATGTACTATCGTGAACGATAAGCGGCCTTCGTCGGGTAACTGGGTCCATTTCACAGTCCTCGCAAGAGCTTCGGGTAACTGGAAGGTACGGGTAAGGACAGGGTGGAGCCCTTGGACATATGGGCCGCTGTTTTGGGAGAACTGGTGTTGGGCATTGTGGATTGCAAGTTGGGAGCACTGGTTGGTAACAGCGTATTGGTTCTACACATGGAACCACCTGAAAGAAGTCAAAATTAGTTTGGGTTTCTTTGTAAGCGCGGCCTGTGGCGCGGTTGTCCATGGGCGGAGGTGTTCTCTTAGCATATAGGAGATCCACCTGTTTCATTGCCCGCTATATCATAAAAAATGAGATTGCCCACATCTCAGACAATTTAACCATATAATTTCATAAAAATTAATCGATTTTGTTTCAGAGAACTTTGGTATGAACACTGACACAAGATGTTATGAGTTTTTGGCTTAATTTTGACAATTAATGGCCTTCTATTTGATATGTCATACTAACTGGGGGTGGGTCGCATGGTTCTGGTCGTGGACAGCAAGGAATCACTGGCGGGCAGCAGACAGCCTTAGGTGATGGATATGGTGGTGGGTCGCGGGGTGGTTCCCGGCGTGGCTTACAGCACGGGAACATTGGTACTATAGGCGGAACGTAGTCAGGAATAACAGGAGCTGGGCATTGTCGAAAGGTCGGCTTGCAGGTGCACGGCGGACACGGCGTGCAGGGTACCGGCGGCGGACAACAGGGCGTATTACACGGCGGTGGTCGCGGACAATCATACCAGCAGGGTCCCATCCCACACGGCAATATAGCAGTGCATGTAGGTGCGAAAGAACACATGTTTTCAACGATTTTAGATTTATAGATTTTTTTCAAAGATTTTACAAATTACTTGAAAATTTTTATTAACGCTTTTTGTAAACTATCCTGAATGTATTCAAATTTTGCAGTGACAGTTATATTCTTCTTTTTTTTGACCAGTTTCAATAGCCTTGTAGCAAAGTGGTCTTATAAGAGTAAAACCGAGAGGTATCGGTTTGGATTCCCTGTCCGAGTAGAATAAATTTATTCGGTCATTGAAAGTTCTTGACACTGGCCGGGCGAGAGTTCTAACACAGTGGCAACCATGGGAGAGCCAGGCCGTTGCGCTAATTGGACCGGCTCGACCGCAGCGATACCATGAGCTCATAATATCAGCGTGAAACATTACTTGTACCTACTGTGTTTTGCTGAGTGAGTGATGATATCCGTTGAAATTATACTATGAAATGAAAGCAGGATTATAGATGACGGCAATCTCTTATGTTAATATTCTCTCATTGTGTGTTTATATATTGCCCTTTCTCTCACTTCGCTTTTAAGTTCCGGCGTTCTGTGTCTTTTAGCGATACATAGTTATGTGCGTAAGTTAAAATTAAAATGGAAAAAGGAAAAGACGTCGTCGTACGGCATTATACGATATATTATAAATATATATATATATATATATATATATAGGTACGATTTTATGTAGGTTGTTGCAATTTGCAACGTACTTACATATTTAAATACTACCGGCGTCACGGCTGAACGATTGAGCAGAATGAAACTACGCCCTGCTGCTCTTTTTTGCGGAAGTACGCACTTAAATCCGCTTCTTTGGAAAGCACTGGAAAGCGCCAGTGACATGGGCCGTGGCATGAGAAGTATGTAGTCATACTCGTCATGCTCACTTCAGCTGAATATAAATGAGGCATTACCATAGAGAAATCGCCTGCTGCATTACCCGCTATACCATAAAAAAGAATAAACTTAAAAGAATAATATATGTCAGTGTTTAATGTCATTAAAATTCGAAAGTGAAAAAACAGTGGTAAATTTTTGAAAATTTTTTGAAAATGAGCGCTCCCTTTTACAGCTATGACCCATGTGTTTGCACGGGGCTGCCCTGCGGTGCCTGCTACCCGTACTCGACGAAGCCAGGTGTCGCCTCATGCAATGACCTGGGGAAATGTTCCGTTTGCCCTGGTGGTGGATGCTCAGCTTGTCCAGCCCCAGTGAGACCCTGCCCAGCACCGTGTCCGGCTCTTCCCGTTCTACCATGCCTACCCCCATGCCCACCATGTGATAAGGTAACATAATTCTTCATCTATTTTTTATGGTATAGCGGACGACAGCGCAGGTGTGTCTCCTATAAGGTAAATGAACACCGCCGCCCACGCTATCGCGGATGTTTTTGTAGGCATAAAGTTTTTTAAAAATTAAATCATATATCATTCATCTTTGAGGCAGCATTCGTCAGAAACATCGTTCCACCATTACTTTGCAAATCCAGACAGTCATTTCATTTTTCGATTTATTATATAGCTTATTTGACTTACAAATACCTTAGCTTTCTCATGGTGAAATAATTTTCAAGATTAGTTCACTAGATCCAGAGATACCCCTAGATTCCCCTACAAAAATAAACTTCACCCCTCTATTATATTAGTATTATCAAAATATTGACCATTTTTGTTACAATTTGTTTTAAATGATATTACTTTTCAGCCACCAACACCTGTACCAAAGCCAGATCTGTTTTGCGACAGTGTGGCGATCCCGTACTGCAGGCCCAACCGCCTCAAGCCGTGCCCTTGTTACTCCTGCATTGGACCTGGAACTTGCGCGCCGAAGCGTTGCAGCCACCCCGGGGTACCAGTCTGCTGTGGTTGTTGTGGGCCATGTATGCCAATTTGGTAGTTGTACATAACACGAAATATTTGAAGTAAATGTCTGTTGAACGAGCCGAAACTGTGGGTGTTATTATTGAATTTTAAAATATTTTTTTTCATTACCTTTAAAATAAACTACAGGTAAACAACATTTTTTTATGGTGTTGCGGCATAACTTCAACAGCCTCTGACAGAGGCTCAGAGCCCACTCAGCGACACAAAAGTACCGTTTCACGCTGTGTATTCTTTGATCCTGTAGTATCAGTTCGGATGAGACAGCTCAATTAGTGCGGCAGTATATACTGTATAACTCTCCCACGGGCGTGATAAAATTAAGACACTCGCCCAGCCACTGCCAAGTCCTTCCAAAAATCGCTAAAATATAGTTAATTAATAAATTCAATTATATTTTTTTATTCAGACGGGAATTTGTTTATATGGTATGTAGGACGGAGCAGTTGGGTCTCTTATGGTAAGAGAACACCGCCGCGCTTTGGATGTGTTGCCGGCAAGATTCAAACCCAATACCTCTCGCTTCATGGTACGCTTTTAAAACCACTCAGCAACAAGCCTGTCATTTAAACACAGCCATAATTAAACATAAAATTAGGATAGATATTACAATAATAAAAGCAATAAAAATTCACATTCGATATATTTAAATAACAAAAGATAAACTTAAAAATTTATCATAAATGCATTACAATTTATCAATATAAAACATTAAAAGCTTAAGCAATTAAATATTTATCGCCGATGTCTGTATTTTGAGAAACGGTTTCTGTTGGCGTATTGTTGTGACGGAATATAGGTCAGACATTAGCCACGATCCATGTGAGGTATCTGTTAACTCGTGTGTAGACACCCGGGTAGTTGGCTCTACCGCAAACTGGAGTCCTCCATGAGGCAAATCCGATTAGCACGTCGTTGTGAACGAGCGGAGCACCCACATCTCCCTCGCAGAAGTCAGCGCCACCTTCAGCGGTGCCAGCACATTGCATGTTCTCGGTAACGGTCATAGAAATTATGTTGTAGTTCTCTTTACATGTGCTTTGGTTGATGATGATCAAATCGGCTTTGAGCAGTTGGTCAGAGCGTTGGCTTTCGTACTAAAAATCACATTTAAATTATTATTTTTGGTTTGTATAGAACATTTTCTTCTAAGACAACTATCTGATCCAGGCAAACATTTTATCATATAATTTATTTAAGTGATATATTAAGAACAGATGTTGGTGAGGTTAAAACTAAGGATTGTATTTTCCAATGCCTATTCATCACAAAAATTATATAAGAGAGATGCTAAGGGCTTTGGCAAATGTTATCAAATCTGTCTGATACGTATATAAAATAGAATAAAAACCGATCGTGGTGTTTCATAGAACATTGTTAACAAAAAGATTTTTCCTATTATTGGTTACAATCGACTTATCCAACCGTATGAATCTGACTTTGATATCTT
>DWCF01001312.1:0-31779 GCA_018230265.1 Delias oraia | reverse complement strand
TAAACAGATTAGGTATTTATTTTAATTAATATTAGCATTTATGTATGGTCCAGAGATGACATTGCGGACCACAGAACTATGAGACTAAAAGACAAGAAAATCAAAACAAAACTTTAATTTTAATACAATTTATCTTTTTTAATCGACTGATAATATTTTGTTTTATGATCAAATATTTAATGATTCGATAGCTACTATATTTCCTTGATCTAGATATGCTTTTATCGAAATCTTACCCAGCAAAGTATTCGTTGGTATAACAAGTATAATCTGACGCGAATGGTCCTCAACAAACACTAGAGAGTCGACGGAGATGCCCAAAATGCAATCAACAGATGTTCCACTCGCTCCTTCATCTTGGACTTGCACCTGGACCAAAACAATGCTTAACATTATCTTTAATTAATATTAAAAAACTAAATGTCACGAAGTTGTTCGCTAATTAAGGATAAAGTTAATTTTACGACGATGTAATCTCTTAAAAGTATTTCTGGTTAATCAATAAATTCTACATATGGAAAAATGGACTAATTGAAGTTAATTACATTTTTTAAAATGTATTTTATATTTTTGTTCTGTGGATATATAGATTTAATATTTGCTTTGAAGAGACAAATCTGCCGCTACGGTTTTACTATAAATATATTTCTTGAATGTTAAATTAAAAAGTTACTCACATGATAGCACAAGGCACCTCCAACTAGTACATCGTTGGTACAGTCATCAACTTTTGGTAAAACAGTGTTATTGCTGTTAGAATTATTGCTTTTCATTAGAAGAGATGAAAACAATGCTAGAAATATAGAAAAAAAACACAATTAGATGACAAAATTAGTAGTAGTAGTATTGAATACAAAATAACAATTTCCTATAATGATTGTATATTAAAATAATTTTAATGTTTAGTATGTATATACGTACAAAATTTCTGTCCAGTTTCTACAGTAGTCGCCGTGACATAATTCTTAGCTAAATCCTTAAGATATTCCTGTCGCGTTCTCGTCGCCATTGTACTAAATTTCGGTGATTGAATGGCTGCATTCTCACCATTTATTATCTAAAAAGTATAAAATATCCCGATCAACAAACTAGCATTACTTTAAATTCATATCATCTACCAACACAACTTATTCGTAATTGGAGTCATCCCTAAAAGTATAAAGGGGCCATCCCATTCACCCGTTGAAGAGCCATGCTGAAACATATGCCAACGCATTAATTTGGCAGGCTCGTTCGAAGTAATGCTCCACGGGCGCACAGAATACTCAGCGTGAAACGGTACTTGTACTGTATTTCGCAGAGTGAGTGAGGATATTGGAGGACCTTAAAAATGATACTTAATTAGCTTAAAAAGTCAGCAACACAACCAATGCGCGGAATGAAGCGCAGTTGTCTATGAGCGGCGGTGATCTCTTACCATATAGTAGACCCACCCCCTCCGTTGTCCGCTATACTATAATCCATTAATCGCGTGAGGATTGAAAAGGGAGACTCGAGGGATTAGGCAAAAATCACGAAACATCATAAGGTAGTACTAAGATAGCACGTGAATTTATTTTTAAGTTTGATAAATGCTTCATACACTTACAGATAACTATATTAATTTAATACGCGCGATTAAACACTTTCCGTTTATTATTACTTGTATGGTAATCGCAGGCAAATTGCAACCATTCTGTCTAGACATTTTTATCATGTTCCTTAATTTCAGAATACAATAATTTGTAACTTATATCTGTATTTAAAGATAATATTCGAAAAATTTAGACTCTGTAGGTACTAAAATATATGTGATGTTGGGTGGGACGGGAAGTCTTATATATCAACCACAGCATCAAATGTGAAAGGAGATTAAAAATGCTTAGTAAAAGATCACGCGATCCATTTAAGGGCCCTAAAAATACATCGTAAACATACAGATGTTATGTAATCAATGTACGCATATCTATCTATAGTTACACTGTTAAATGTTAGTATAGAGCTGCGATAATTACCTTACTATACAGGTCAGAAATTTTAAGACTACTCAGAATATACGTGATGAGTGGGATGGGAAGTCTTAAATCTCACCACATATCAACAAAGGGGAAAGGAGGTTAAAAAATAGGTAATTAAAAGATCACATGATTCACTGGGACACAATCACCATGACAAAATTACAGCACCTCGACTTGGTGTCGTGATAATGTGCGGCCACAATATTTTACTTTTTTATAGTTGTATAGTATAGGATAACGGAGCAGGTGAGTCTCATGTATGACAAGAGAACACCGCCGCCCTTGGACAACCGCGCCAATGTCTGCTCATTTGTTGTGTCGCCGGCTTTTTACGCCACTTTAACGAAATTTTTAAGGCCCAGCGACATCATCACTCATTCTACGAAACAGTACAAGTACCGTTTCACACTGAGTATTCTGTGCCTGTGGTATCACTTCGGCTTATTTAGTGCGTCAGCGTAACGTAACATTTTGTTCGAGTTACAAAGTTTAATTAACTGGAGATACCGCGTATTTAAAGGTTCAGCGGTAGGGAAAAGCATTTTTTCTCGACTCGAATGAGGATTTCAACTAAACGAGGTTGTCGAGATGCCACTGTATCATAAACAAGCACCTTAACTATAGCTGCACATCTAAAAGTTAGTACAGAGCTGTGATAATTACCTTACTAAGCAGTAGGTCAGTGAACGCGTCTCCCTTCGGGTAGACGGCGCCGTCCTTAATAGGCGGTCCAAATAAAGGCACTTCTTTCGCACGACTTACAACTATGCTATAGTGAGTGTTCTCCGTACAGGGGTCTATTACTCGTACAACCACAAAAACGTGTTGGAATTGAGATCGAATGTTGCGCGGTGTGAATGGTGCCGCGCCGGGCTCTTGGAACACAATTGTTACAATATCGTTCCCTATATGCCGTTTTCTTAATAACTGCTGCCTGTTATTCGGAGTGTATGGTAGCATGGTAGACACGTGAAACATTATTTCGCAGCCTTGATACGTCGTGTAGACGGAATAAAGCCCCGTCGAGTCCGTACGGTTGTCCAATCCAGCTTTGTATTTGTCGAAATCTTTTAATCGCACAGTTTGACCCAACGTTTGTAGAAACTCGACAAACGCCGGACCGGCTTCCTGGTTATTGTACATCTCTTCCTCAGTTGATTGTCCACTTTTACAATACATCACACCGACTTTATAATGTCTGGTGACGCGTTGTTCGTCCAAATGGAGTAGTTGTTCTTCTGTTGCTGTATTTGTTATGCCGAGCCTAAAAATGTTTAAAAATAAAATGACATTTTATATCTAGTGGACCCGGCAGGTATATCTTCAGATACGACACCTACCGTTTCCAACTTATATGACACTTGCCAATTATATAATTATATTTTAGCGAATTATACACTATATAATTTTAAATTATTATCAGTCTGATATATATATATATATATATAAACTATATATACAATGATGTTTCATCAAAATCCATTCAGTAATTGTCGCGTGAAAGTGTAACAAACATTCGTCCATCCAAAATAACTTTCTTGTTAGTAATTTATATATTATTATATTAGTAAGATAAAATGTATACATTCATACCTATAATAGTATTACTGATTACATATAAAAAATTAAATGGCGAATTTAAAAAAAATCAAAGCAGACAAAGAAAAATGGAGTTGTTTATACAATTATTTTTTTTCTATTTATGAACGAAATTGATATAATTACTACACTTAAACATAATCAAACAGTTTACTTTACCTTAGACAATTCAGTTGCAGTTCCGGTGCAATGTATTCGAAAACCTCTTTAGTATTATACGTAGCTGTATTATTACTGGGTTTCACTGTGGGTAGGGCATCCTCTAGTATAGAGCCGCGTAATGTTAAGAGTTCTGATGTACGTATAATAATTCGGTACTGCCAAGCGAGTTGAGAAGCAGGGGCTGATGCATCACTGCCACCACGTCGTAATTCCACTCTTTCCTTTTTTATCGATATAGCAATAGGTCCAAGATTCTCATCCATACCAAACCAATTCTGATGAGCTACAATGTAAATTAAAATAAAACCAGCATATCGCAGTTCAGTTATATCGGAATTATTTCATGCATAACAGTCTACTTTTTGTATTAGGAAAGTATTCAAATTCCACATTGACTTTACTTTTCACAAGTATAAGTGTTAGTTATTATTTATAACATTATTTTTTTAGTAATTTAAGCTGTTTTCATTTCTTATAAGTTGTGATAATATATATGTATGGATAATTTTTGTAATTTATATTTTAATCAGAATTTTCATAATTTGTTATTTTACTATTTAATAACTGATAAGATTAATATATCATTTGTATCAACACTCGTAATGATAGAACAAATAAAATGCTTACGATGTGTGTGGAAATAATGCCTGTAATACAACGCTCCGAGATCTTGGCTTTCAACAGAAAGGGGTGAAACTGATTTGGCAAAAGGACACCCTTGGCGCCAATGTGTGTGTCCTGGGGGAAATTCTAGTACAGAGAAGCCATAGGCAGCTCGAGGTCGATGCCAACCACCAAACTGGCCAGGTATCCCGCCTCGAGCTGTACGATGACACAATGACACACATCTCTCTTCTTCCCCTGGAAATAAATAATTATTTACATATTCAATATATACTTATTTTTTTAATTCTATAGCGGACAACGGAGCTTGTGGGTCTCCTATATAGTAAGAAAACACCGCCGCCCATGTACAACCGCGACATAGTCCACACCTTGGTTGTGTTGCTGGATTTTTACATAGCTTAAGCAACATTTCAACGGCCTCCGATAACCTCACTCGACAGAACACAGTAGTAAAAGTACTGTTTCAAGTATAACTACCATTACAAGCTCAGTATTCTGTGAGTCTATGATATCATTTAAGATGAGCTGGCCCAATTAGTGTGTTAGCATGTTCTTCAGCATGGCTCCTCCACAAATGTTAAATGTAAGGCATTCTATACCTTATTAACACTCTAATGGTTTAAATTGTTCCACACTAACAGTTAATTCTTCAGCTTAACTTAATATCATTGTTTTAATAGTCTTATAATGAATGTTTTTAAAAAATATTTTAATTCAGCAATATTAATATAATGATCTGTAACTAATATTGTCAACATTCATTCATTAGTAAATAATTACTACTAAAGAATTTATTTTTCAAAAATAATTCTATGAATTAAAACAAACAACAACTTGGGTGGTTAGGGGTTTTAATAATTTAATTGAAAGTAGCAAATATAGTAATTGTCAAGAAACAATGTCTGAACTCAACCATGATTTCCTATTATTATATTTTCTAATAGCAGACTTGATATAATGTTACAGATATGAATGAGTTGATAAGTCTTGATTAACATTTTCTATGCATGACTAGGTTTTCAACAATTATGTATGCAATAAAAAACTATCATGCTAATAAAATGCAATTCCTACACTAAACAGAAATTTATTAAAAATGAAAGTATAATTATCAGAAAAACACATCTAAGAGATGAAAATTAATGATGAAATAAGAAGGAATTAATAAGTAAATAAATTCTTACTTTTGGATCTTACCTATACAAATTTGCTATCAATAGATGAAATTTCAAAAGAATATCAAAGGTAATACAATCTAAAATGTATCTTTAGAGAGTTTCACTTCACTACCCAAGTAATAAAACAAAAATGTTCATACTATTTTGAAATAAAAATAGAATAATATGATAGTAATTAACATACCTCCTAGTTCATTTCTGAAGAATGGACAACTTTCAATCATTTCATTGAATCTGCCATCACCAGTGTCTGGTACTGTATCTTCGCCAGGAGGCAACCCACGTGTTGCTAATAAAGATGCAGCAGAAGCTCCAGTTGTTGTATTGCGTCGCCTACTTAATAATGCACCCCTAATTTCAGCAGCATAGCTTAAGTTGGCCATAAGGGATTGGCAGTCATAATGTGCAAATTGCTTCCTTTTTGTAGTTTCAGCAATATTGGACAAAGTGCTGTCATCATTAGATTGACGTGTTGGTATGGATGTATTTCCACCCCATAGTTTATTGAGTTTTAATCGAGGTTTGGGGCTAACACTTCCTCTCGGAGTTGGACCATCAGCATGATCAGTTGTCATTAATTCAGAAAAACGATCAGTCAGTCTTGCTACATTTGATGGTTTATCTCCACTTGATACAACACTGTAATTGTGTACCATAGTGGGAATGTAACGTTCGTTTGCGCCACCTATCACATCGATAGAACCATGGCTGCCATATTCACGTCGAAGCCCGTTTCCCGTAGGATGCTCTGCATATATCAAGTCGAGACTTGAGTTACTTCGATACATAGCATCTTTAACTTCTTTCCTCCTCGAATGATCCGGAGCATACATCGCATTATTTGGACTGGAATAAATTAAACTATGTAACTCTCTCCTTTCTCGTTGAAGTATGCCTCTTTAAGAGAAGCTTATACTGGTAATAAATAAGTTTCTTTTTATTTATAAACATGAACGAATTCATTCAATTTGCCATTTTACAGTTAGGTATTCATAAAGTAGCACACAACACAGAGCATCTATTTAATGTTTCTGATAAAATTGTTCTTTTACAGCTGTTAATAAATAGAGCTTTCTTATATTTTCACTGTTTATCACATCTATTTCACTGAACACTTCACAATTTGCATAATAAAAGAAACACTAAATAATTAATAGTGGTTTATAATTGCTACTGCGGATTCAATTTTGCAAAGAAAAATGACGATTGACATAATTTGACGGTTCTCGGTTGCTCAGATACAGAACAATGGATCAGATTCTAGTCTGTGCTACATTTAGTTAGGGTAGGTAGTTTTAATAAAATACCTATTGAACTAAAAGCCTTTTACTCGTATAAAGTTCACTAATACGTTTTGTGTATGAAATAACTTATATTTTGTTTACAAATATTATTATGGCGTAAATATTGATAATAATTTCTTACTTGACCCAAAGAAGAAAAAACAAATTTGTTCAATTATTTAGCGCTTTTAATAGGAGAGGGGAGGGGAAGGATTATACAGCGATTGTATATTTAATAAAATACATAAATTATAAATTTATTAATCACAAGAAGACAGAAACATACTTACTTAAAAAAAGAAAAATTAAGCGGTATATTAAAAAAACTGTTCCAGATAAATATAATTAAATTAAATTAATAATCTTCTATTTTCATAAGCCCTTGAATAAATTAATACTTCACTGTATCTATCTAGATATTATTAATAAGAACAATTAGCTAATTATAAAATAAAATCAGGATTCCTTGTTAACACTTCATTTGTGGTCTTTTGCTGAAGCAATCGATTTCTGAAAAAAAAAGTTTATACCAGTAATATTTAATTAAAAATAAATAGCTTTTTCTTTTTAAAAGGCATAAATAAATTGACATAGATAATGACTGAGATGTGTACATTTAAATTTAGTACATACAGAAGTAAAAATCTTAATAAATAGACCGGTATTGTTCATACCGTATCTGCGCTCATAGCTTTTTGGACCTCAGCATCAATCTTCTTAGCTTCTTCATCGCTCATGAGCTGAGCTTTCAAACAGTCTATTGCTACCTTCACTATATGCTCCAATTCATCAGGAGCAGCCTGTACACCGCAGTCTGTAGACAAGAGCACAGTTTATAAATTAGTTTAAATTTTAAGAACGATATTATGACTTCAGAACAGCGATTCTTAAATTCTTTCAGCCACGGGCCCCTAGGGATTCAAGAAAAGCTTTCACGGATCCTTTAATTAAATAAACAGCAAAAAATACTTAGCGTGCAATGGTAGTTGTACTTGAAACGGTACTTCTACTGTGTTTCGCTGAGTGAGTGAGGATATTAAGTGGCGTAAAAAGCCGGCAATACAACCAATGTGCGGAATGTGGCGCGGTTATCCATGGTAGGTCCAGCGGTGTTCTCTTACCATATAGGAGACCCACCTGCTCGTTGTTCGCTATACCAAAAAAAAATTCAGATTAGGGATTCATTTTGGTTATTGTTAGCATTTATCTATGGTCTAGAGATGAGACCACGGATCCCCATACTTATACTCGCGGACTACACGTTGAGAAGTACTGTTCTAGATAAATACAAGCCTTGATTTTGAAAATCATTCATAATAATAAATACCTTTAATATCCTCAATCACGCTAAATATATCAATATTTTCCACGGATGCAGCCGACAAAGGATTTTCTTCATCGACGAGTGAATTCACCAAAGATGTCATTGTTTCCTCAGTTACTAAAATGTAAAATCACGGTCTAAGAAAAAGTATTTTATTTTATTTATTTATTCAATCTTTACAACAGACCCAATAATCCATATAAGTAAACACAATAAAAATTAAAAAATTACATTCATTTAGGCGGTTATCTTCCTCCCCCCCCCATCCGACCCATCGTCCAAATGATATATTATTTGACGTACATCTATTAAATATATATAATTCACATTGTTGCGCAACGGAATTCTGAAACTATTTAACCGTTTTTCATACTTTTTTTTTGTATTTTTTGAAAAAAAAACCATAGTTTTACGAATGTAAAAAAATATGGTTTATTTACATTTGGTTTCATCTCTAGTAGGTAAAATATTTTTATTTTGTACGTATCATTACGGAATTCAGTAGTAGATAAGAAACGTGTTACAGAAAGTTGCAAATGTACAAAAATATAAATGTGTGTATTTCTGAAAAGGGATGATGTCCGGGTTAAATGTTTCTTAGACTTTTACAATAATATAAAAATATTTCTAAATTATAAAATATGTATATATAATTAAACAAAATGTATGATTTTATCGTTCGTAACCAACCCAAATCTGCCATGTCAGCAGTATGCATCAATGCAGCTATGGCCGGCCCAAGGCGCTCATTCAAATTTTTTCTCAGTCCGGAGACATCTTTGAGGGCTTGTTCAAGGGATTCCATAATTTTATGTGATTGCTGATTAGTTCCCTCCATTGCTTCTACCTATATCAATAAACAAATAGAGAAATACTTTTGACATTTCATAACTGTAGTGAGATAGGACAATAGCTACTTCTTAGTTCTTAATTAGGTATTCAATACCTATCTACTTATGTTTTTCGTCGAGATAGTCGCAGTCCAAGGTTTACATTTAGAAATCGTTGTGCCTTTATTTAATTAACTTAATCTATTTTCAAAGGAATGTTTAATAATCAAAGGCAATTTCCAGAATGCTAATATTAAAAAGATTATTGATAAATTGAAAAGTCGGTGGTAAAACTGAGTATTAAGACTTTTGTTACAATAATATGAAGAATATAGATCCTCACATGTTGTCGAATAAGACGATCAGCCAAAGCCG
The DNA here is from genome assembly GCA_018230265.1 of Delias oraia. Taxonomy (NCBI): domain Eukaryota; kingdom Metazoa; phylum Arthropoda; class Insecta; order Lepidoptera; family Pieridae; genus Delias; species Delias oraia. The sequence continues at coordinate 22,404 of DWCF01001312.1, read as the reverse complement.
CTAACGCATCGAAGGCGCGGGTTTGCTTCTTATACATACTCGGGTCGCCGCCATGCTTAACAAGCCACTTGCGAACCAACATGTCCACAATCTCAAAGCGTGTTTTGGCGCTGTCAAAATATGGACGGATAAAACTTTTGCTAATGCTTCACATATATTTATAAGAACGGAGAGATATGTAAAAACTTATTAATGAAAACGCTGTCAAACAAGCAGGAGGCTCAACCCTTACAGGTTACTTTTAAAGTCCACAAGCCTTATTAGTTTGGAAATGCAGACTGCTGATTTCAAATATTAGTAGTGTTAGCACAAAAGCCCTTAAAATCAAGATGATAGGATGAAATCTTGACGATTTATTATATTATCTTGATTCAAACTCAACTTCTGGTGCTATTTGAAGTCATAAAGGTGATCGATGACCTAATGATGTGGTTACGGACTGTAATAGTAGTGAAATGTGGATTTTGAAAATATAAAATAAAATTTACCCCGAAATGACATCTGGTAGTTCGGCAGTCAGTTCCCGGAGTAGTTCATCGGCATCATCACGAGTTACTCTCATTGAATCCAAACAGTCGTACAAAAGTTTCATTACATTTACATCATAGACAACTTGTACAGAGCCTAGTGGAGTTCTGATAAATACATTAAATACTTTTTATTAAATGATCGAAATTGTTATCACATAAATTTAAATAATATAGGTAAATTGTATCAATGATTTTAAAGTCATATATGGTCTACTTGAATGAATATTTGAACAAATTAAAATTGTTAACTCACATGGGAAAATACTTTTTTCGTGCCATTCGAGATGCGTGAGGTACTTGGAATAGAAAGATTTGGGAACGATCAGATGGAGGTGGTGTTATCTGCTCCATCGGGGGCCTATATGATAGTGGTTTGAGTCGAAGGCTGTGGATTTCATCGCGTAGAGCCTAAGAGTTTTAAATTTATTAAATGAGGTAATAGATCTTACATATAGGTAGTATATAAATTATATCTTTATTTAAAAATTTTGTTCGTGCAGTGAATTTTTATTATAAGAATCGGGACGCAAAGGCTCACCTAGGGTAAGTGTGCCACCGCCCATCGACAACTTTAGTTCCAGCTAATGACGTCTTATTTATTTAATATATTTATTTAATATATTTTCTTTATTATTTATTTAACTGACACAACGTATCAGATACGCCGCAAAAATAAGAATACAATAAAATTGTAAAGTGAAAATATTTCATAGAAAAAACAAAAATCTTGATATTTGTAATTAAAAAACAGTGAGCTTCCGTGGGAGAGCCGCGCTGAAGCATATGCGGACGTACTAGTTAGGCCGGCTCGGCGGAATACTCAGCGTGAAATAGTACTTGTACTTGAAACGGTGCCCTGTTTCGCTGAGTGAGCGAGGATATCGGAGGCCCTTAAAAATGTCACCTAAGTGGCGTAAAAGGCCGGGAATACAATCAATGTGCGGATTGTGGCGCAGTTGTCTATGGCCGGCAGTGTTCTCTTACCATATAGGAGACCCACCTGCTCCGTTGTCTGCTATAATATAAAAAAACTATTCTGAGAATCAAGGTCATCTTATTGTAGTAGCTACCTTAATTTGTTTCGTCTGCTGAGACCGAAGTATCCGAAGACGTACCACATCGCGCTGATATTGCTCTTGTTCGTAACCACCAACCATCACCGAAGGATCTTTCTTCGGCTGAAAAATTGATAGTCTTTCTAATTCTAATGTTGCATTTTTTTCATCGTTTAAATATTAAATGTGTTATGAAACATCATCAAATATATTATAAAGAAACACTATTTTTTAAAATTAAGTTTAAATTTTCAAATTCCTATTCGTATAGTTCTAGACTTAGAAAATTCTTCTAACATTTGAATGAATGGCTTTCCGTTGAAAAAATAGTTTTACTAATGTGTGTAGTTGGGAGTTAGAGCATTGAAATTTTCAAGTGTATTTTAAAAACCTTTTGCGGTAAAACATCCGCCTGCAAAGCTGCCGCTAGTCGTAAACGATCGGAGTAACGCTCCAACGTGGCGAGATACTTTTTCTCCAATTCCCCATGGCGTTCCTAACAAAATAAAAGTATATTATTTAGTATAGAATATTCGATGTAAAATATGCGCAATAATGACGTCCAGTTGCGGAAATCAGCCCGACTTAGAAATCAGACCGACTACAGAATACTCAGCGTAAAACTTCACTTTTATTGGACTGAACTTTACTTGGAGTGATTATATCGCAAGCCCTTGTAATGATACTATTATGCCAACACAAACAGAGCGCTGCTATACATGGGCGGCGGTTTTCTCTTACCGTATAGGACACATACTTACTTGCTCCGTTGTTCAGAATACCATAAAAAATCTTTCTATCCGCTATAAGTATTATTTTCTTACCACCGCATATGTTTGTTAATATCAATTGAAATTACATTCCATTTCCCGAAGAAACCCGAAAGATTGGTTAGAGAGTCACATAAGCTTGGTCGTCAAAATCAAAATCGCCTTCTATAAAAAGGTCAACCGCCGAATCCAACTCGGTTGGACAGCATTTGCGAAACTATGCAGCGTCTTTTCGTCCGACATACCGCAGTGCCTTAAGACGAAGGTCTTTAACCAATGTGTGTTACCAGTGATGACTTACGGTGCGGAGACGTGGTCTCTCACCATCGGCCTCAACTCAAAGCTCAGGGTCGCTCAGCGAGCAATGGAAAGAGCTATGCTCGGAGTTTCGCTACGTGATCGATTCAGAAATCAGGAGGTCAGTAGATGAACTAAAGTCACCGACATAGCCCGCCGAATTACTAAACTAAAGTGACAATGGGCAGGCCACATCGCACGTAGAGCAGATGGCCAATGGGGCCGAAAAGTGTTAGAGTGGAGACCACGGACCGGCAAGCGCAGCGTGGGACTTCCACCCACAAGGCGGACAGACGACATTTTAAAGGTCGCTGGAAGACGCTGGATGCAGGTCGCTTCCGACAGGTATTCATGGAGGTCCAAGTGGGAGGTCTAAGTCCAACAGTGGACGTCTTACGGCCGAAATAATCATGATGATATCCCTGAAAATGTCTTAAAAATCTAAATTGTATGTGCATTAATACAAAGATCCGAGAAGATCGATCAAAAAGCTCAGACGGGCTTAATTTTATAAGCATCAACCGTTATATAAATAAAATGATAGCCGAGGTGTTCATCTAAAAACATATTCCTTATAACTTATTAATATTATATTCATTTATGTATTCAAACTAAAGAAATTTATTTTGCGTTATATTAGCATCTATTTTGCATCGGTTCTTACCCTCCAATTGCGCAGCTGTTTCATTATCTGTGGCAAAGTACCCAATGTAGCGGAGAATTTATGCCTTCGAGCCATTTGTCTTAATAGGTCGTCAAGTGTGCGGTCGACTTTACGTGGCTTCCCAAGTTTACGTGTCAGAATGTCACGCATTTTAGCACGAAGCTCCTCGGCCTTTCCCTCCATTTCACGCAGATCAATATTCATTCGGAACAAATGCGTTCGATTTACCCTTCAATTAAAAATCTAGACGTTACGAAAATTAGGTCATACAATAATATAGTAAGTGTAAATTTATTATTTTAATTTATCAAACGGTAGGAAACAGAAGATACGAAATGATATCCTTAACTCGTGGGATAGGCATGCTGAAGCATAAGCTAATGCACTATTTAGGCCGGCTCCATCGAAGTGATACGGGATCACAGAATATTCAACGAGAAATGGTATTTGTACTTGAAATAGTGCTACTACTATGTATCGCTGAGTGAGTGAGGATATTGGAGACCCTTAAAAATGCTGCATAAACAGCCGGCAACACAACCAATGCGCGGACTACGGCGCGGATGTACATGAGCAACGATGTTCTTTTACCATATAAGACCTGCTCCGTTGTCCGCTTTACCAAAAAAAACTCAGGCCGACGCGATGCACATTAAATTTTTTTAAATATATTTCCTACTAAACATTTCATGCAATTTCGATTTCATTGAAAATATCAAAAAATATTCAGATGTTAATTACCTACTTGCAATCTATTAATTGTATGTTGTAAATATTATTATTTTTATAAATACTTTTATTTATATTGAAGTTTATATTATAATATTTATTTTGTAATGTAACTTTAATAACGACATTAGTCAAAATGAGCCTGTTTTGTGATATTTGTTCCTAATACAAAAACACCGAGACAAAATCTGTGCTAAACTTAGCAACGCTTTGAAGCAACACAAGACGTGACTTACTTTTGCCTTTGCTTCTGTTGTTTTATTTCGTCGTGCAATTCTAAGACGCGTCTCCGCAACTTCGCCAGCATTTGTTCAGGAAATACGACCGTTTGCGATAGCCCCTGAGGTCCGGTACATCCACGAAGCGCCGATGCCCTTAATTGATCATACCGTAGCACCACAACTTGATCTACGTCATTCATACAACTTTGTTTTTCCATCTGAAAATTACACAGAAAACTTACAACTGCTCCTCTGTGGACCTTCAGATATTGATCTTTTTTATGAAAACGGAGGCAACGTTCTGGAGGCTCATCCAGGATAAGCGGTTCTCCGCCCATAGACACTCCCAGCTCTTGCAGGGATACGGGTGCGTTGCCGGACATTTAGTGATAGGTACGCTCTTGCTGCAGTAGTAGAGCCAGTAACTTCTAGTACTACGAATTTGAATGTGATTTGAACACATTTCTTCATTGTATGAATAAAAAAATTATTGAAATACGGTTATCCGCAGCCCAACCAAACCGACATTGCCCGCCATATTAGTAAGTATAATTGACACTGGGCTGGCCACATCGCTTGATGAAACGACAACCGATGGGGAAGAAAGGTCATTAAATGGCGACCGCGTACCGGGAAACGCGGAGTGGGCCGTCCCGCCACGAGATGGACAGACGATCTCATTAAGGTTACGGTCTCAATAATCGCTGGATCCAGATCGTTGAAGAACTCAATAGGTCTTTGCGTGAGGCCTATGTCCAGCAGTGGACTTCAATAGTCTGATGATGATGATTTATTGTATATAGTACATAAGCCTACTTACTTCATTGCTAGTCTATATTATATATTATTATGTTACTGTGTAAACGCAAATAAAACGTCATGTAAATAAAACGAGTGATGGTGTGGTTACCGGATCAGAATATTACCACTCCCAGTCTTCCTAATGGGATGTCGTAAGAGGCGACTAAAGGACACTTCACCGGAGGGTGGGCAGCAGAGCGTTTTCGAGTACAGCAGATGCTCTGCGATCACCAACCCGCCTGCCAAACGTGGTGATTACGCCAAAAAAAAACCCCTCATGCTTGGGGGAGGCCTATGTCCAGCAATGGACTTGAATATGCTGATGATGAGGAAATAAAACGAGATTAACCATAAATTCACGTAGATCATTTTTCCTCTTCTCCAATTGCACGGAAAATTTTCGCTTAACTTTGTTATGAGCGTCAATGTCTTTACGTAAAAGCTCAATCATTCGTTCTTGCTCTATAATGTCTTGTTCGTGCTTGTGTCTGAAAATGTAATAGACCCACTGTAAAGTAATTTGATTGTTTCATAAGGTCAACCTCATTATAGTGAAAAGAAAGGCAAAACAACATTCTATATTAATATTATTATTATTAGGCTGGCAACGCACCCGCGGCTCTGCAAGGGCTAGGGGTGTCCATGGGCGGAGGTCCGCTTACCCTGTATGAGCCTCTGCTGCTTTTTTAGCCCTATTTCCATAAAATGAATAAGCGGTCGTACTATAATAAATAACTTAAATTTGGTATTGATAAAGCTTTGATGCCTATACCAAAGAAAGTTGTACTAATGAATTATGGTAGTAAGAATCTAAATATAAAATACTTGTAGAATTGTTTCTCGAGTTTTTTAATGATAATTGGAAAGGTCTATACAGCGGTATATAAGGATAAGTCGGATAACTGTCCGTGGACACCCCTCGCCCTTGCTGGGTCGCGGGTATGTTGCCGGCCTTTTAGAGATAGGTACGCTCCTGAGTGAGTCTCTTATTTTGAATTTCACACTGCTGTATAGTTTAAATTTGATACCTTATTCTATCCACCATAGAGATGTCAACACTAAGCAATCTATGACCTTTGTTATACTCAATTGCAACATACACTCACCTCGTATTTCGCAATTCATATGTTTTGTTATAGATGTCAACATCGCAGCCTTCGGGGCAAATGTTTGGGTCGAGCCGAATCGGACCAATGTCTCTGCTGTCCAAGCTACCCTCATCTTCCTCTTCACTTGAGGAAGACGATGATTCTGATTCCGACGATTCTGTATAGTATTTGAATGTAAAGTATCAAAGTCCCTAATACAAAATTCTTGGTTTTTTGTTTTTTTTTATAGCGGACAACGGAACAGGAGGGTTTGCTATATGATAAGCGAACACTTCCGCCCATGGTTAACTGCGCCGCAGTCCGTGCATTGGGCGTTTTGCCGGATTTTTTTTGTTAAATTACCATATAAAACATCGCAGTCGCAATTCACAAGATTCAATTTAGCTTCTCTTCATACTTTGACGCTTTTGTAATATATGTATTATTCCAATATTTGACCTATATTATGAACTAAGATTCATTCAAATCAGTTTAATAGTTTTTGCGTGAAGGAGCAACAGACATCCATCCATCCATTTTTACAAAACTTTGTGTTTATAAAATTTGTAGGACTATCCAGAGTTGTAATAGACCCCATGATACCATCTTCATCCCGGTCACGTGGCGGTCGGTACTTCTTTTTGAATATCCTCCGCAGAAAATCGGCAAACTTATTATCTTGCACCAGTTTCTTGAATTGCCTTTGAAGATCCTGACAGGATGCGTCGAAATGCTCTATCTGAGCGTGGTGCTCGTCTATACGGTGCTCACAGTCCAGTATTTGATCTTGTACGCCACGGACCTTGAATTCATTACGAGAAACGATTTTAACTTGAGGACCTTCCAAAAAATAACGTACCTTTTTTATGGAAACAGTGGCAAACGAGCGTGGACAAGCGCCCTTGCAGAGCTATAAGTACGTTGCCGGCATTTGAAGAAAATGTACCTATCCCTAAAATGTCGGCACCGGACCCACAGCCCTGCAAGAACTGCAGATCGCAAGGGGGTGTCCATGGGCGAAGGACCGCTCATCTTAGTGGAGCCTAATTTTATGTACTATACAATAACAAAAAACTTGATAAAATTTATTATAGTAACGCCAACAATCTTTCTTTTCAAATCAGTAACATATTTACTTTATTATACGAATATTATGTATATTTAATTCGATCCACTTTTTTTCTACAATTTGTTTTGTAATGTTAACAAATTTAAATTTATTTTATGAAATGAAAGCAGATACAATATAATTTAATTCCCCAATTCGACTTGGGGATCTTCAAGATAATAGCATACACATTCCTTAAAAGCCGACAAAGCCTCCGCGGCTCTGCAATGGCTGGGGGTATCCAAGGGACAGACACCGCTTGCCCTAGATGAGCCTCCTGCTCGTTTGCCACTAACTGTATATAAAAAAAATTAGAAGAAACTTTACAATGTAACAATACCTGCATTAACTTTGCATATACCCTTTCAGCCAAACGATCTTCATGCGCCTCAAAACGATTTAAGACATTCATTTCTCTATGAAGTTGATATAAATGTAGCTCCAATAATTGGTTCTTCTCCTACATACAAAAGTGAGATTAAGATACTATAAATAGGTTTCTGTTTTAATACATAGCTTCTCTGCGTGAAATTCAATGTTTTTTGCGTATTTTATTTTAGATATTTCAATTCAATTCAATTTAAACATGCTAATATAAAGCAATTTTTTTCTAAATATAAAAGCCTCATAGCTAAATGATTTAATAAGTACACAATGAAGCAAGAGATACCGGGTTAGAATCACGGTCTGGACAGTTATAATTTAATTTATAATTTATTCGGTCTCTGGAAGGGTTTGACAGGGTGGGTGCCTTAATACTGTCACATCCGCGGGAGAGCCATGCTGAAGCATATGCTGACGCACAAATGCTAGTTTTCATATACACGTGTAGAATTTTATTCACCTGCACACGAATTCGCTCTCTTTGTAGTTGTCTCAGCCGAGAGTCGAACTTTTGCACGGACACTTCAGCATCAGCTAACAACATATCTTGTTCGTACAAATGTCTAAAAATAATACACAATCAAAAAGGGTAAAAATCACAAACTATGACATCATAATATGAAACATTGAATGTAAACTACACAACCATAGAAACCCACTCGTAATATATAATATTACCTGTGGCAGAGCCATGCTGAAGCATATGCGGACCTACTAATTGGGCTCGCAGAATATTCAGCGTGAAACGATACTTATGCTATGTTTCGCATAGTAAGTAAGGATATCGAAGGCCCTTAAAAGTTTCGCTCAAGCGGCGTAAAAAGCACACAGTGTTCTCTTTCCATATAGGAAAACCACCTGCTCCATTGTCCGCTATATAAACATATATATATATATATATAAACAACACGGAAATGCGCTTCATTCGAATAGATTTTTACCAAAAAATCAGTGTCGATATCAAGTTGGTCGCCAGCCTAACTGGCAAAGTGAAAACGCAACGGCACACATTCATTTTTGTTCAGCGGAATGATAAAAGTAACTATCTGTCAAATCACTAATCAGAACGTTAGGGTACCAGTTTCGAAATGATCAAGAGTTAAAATAAAGATGGCGGACCCTATATATTGCAATACTAATACACATGACAATCATTATTAAATATAAATAATACCTTTCGATACGTCGCTCCCGTATTTCAGCTTCTATTGGAAATGATTCTTGGTCCTGCCTGAGTTTGAGAATCTCCCACGACGCGGCGAGTGGTCGTGACTCTAGAGATCATATAAAAATATCATAGATAATTCATATTGGTCAATTTTATAAAAGAATGCTATTCTAGATGTAACTACTCTTAACATACATCACTGTCTGAAGGTATATTGCAGGAATACTTCCAAATACAGTAATATTACCAGATAGAGGCACAAATCGCGCCACCCGTGGCGCCCTTATCCTTGGCTGTGGATATAGTGTGGACTTCCTTCGTTCCGTTGTTTTACGCGATGCAGCTGCATGCCTTGCCATTGGTTGAATAACTACAGGTTTTATCTAAAATATAGGTAAAGATGTCACATTATTAACAAATAATAATCTTGGGACTTATTCTTAGCTTATATTATATGTATTATATTAGATTATTATACATAATATTATTATATATTTGCCTATTAAGCTTATTCTCTAAAATATGTTCCGTTGTCCGCTATACTGATATGATGATAACAACTCTTAAAGTATTTTTACATGAATTTTCGCTCACTTCCAGGTTCTTCTCGGGAAATTCCAAGTCATCATCAATTTCCGGTATCGGCGGGGGAGCTTTAACCATTTTCGGTGGTATTTCAACACGTATCTCCGCTAAGCGCTCACCAATCTCCTTCATAACCGCCACGAGTTTAACTTTATGCTGTCTCAACTCAAGAATCTTTTCATTAAAAGCCCTTTTCGTATCGTATATCTATTAAATAAAAAGATTATTTATTAACTTATGGCATTCATTGAAACCCATTTCTGTCAAAATAACAAAATTTAAATATTTCTTTGAACTTCTCTCAAAGAATATTTTGTTTCAAAAAACCTTTTAATTATTTTACCTTTTATTGCAAAACTTCATAGGTAGTTAATTATACTAGGTAATATTACATAGGAAAAACTTAATTAAGAAGAAAGTTGTTTGCCTTCAATATTAAATATTAAATCATAAAATTATGAGTGACCCCTAAAGGGTTAGTGGTGCCAGTTTATAAAGATAAGTTAGATGATACAATTTTTAGATGCTAAGATAGATAGTCCGGTTTTCCAAACTTGTTACAAAAAATATATATTATATAATATTAATATAATATATAAAAGTATATAAGTCCATAATCAACTCGTATTGGACACTTAATATAAATATAATAAGATAATATTTAAAAAAGTATGTCCTATTTTTAAACATTATGAGAGCCTCGTCGCTAAGTGGTCTAATAGGTCTACCATGAAGCGAGAGGTAACGGGTTCGAATCCCGTTCCGGACATTAATTTATAATTTATTTGGTCTCTGGAAGGGTTTGACAGTAGCCGGATGAGTGACTTAATACTGTCGCACAAATGGGAGAGCCATGCTGAAACATATACTGACGCACAAATTGGGCCGGCTCGTCCGAAGTGCTACAACTGGCTCACAGAATACTTAGCGTGAAACGGTACTTGTACTGTGTGTCGGAGAGTGAGTGAGGATATCGTAAAGTGCCGCTCAAGCGTAAAAATTTGGCAACACAACCAATGCGCGGACTATGGCGCGGTTGTTCACAGACCTACCTGCTCCGATGTCTGCTATACTATATAAAAACATGAATAAGAATGCAGTAAGTACCTCCTTCCTCGCAAAACAAACGCGCAGTTGAGTATTATGTCCAGGCGGTGCCACGTATTCGGGTTGCGTCTTCAGTAACCGGTTACCAATCGAGGCCTCGGCGTCTTTGAGAGCTTCGGCAGCGCCCGGCGGCATTGCGTTTGGATCCGGCTTACGTGACAAATGCTCTTGCCACTGGAATTTACAAATCATAGTTAGCCGAATCAATTTCATCCGTATCACCTCGATGTTTGCTGTTCCACAACTGAGACTTTTTTCTCGTTGACCTTAAAAAAAAGAGCGTACCTATTTCTAGAAAGGCCGGAAAAGCACCCGCATCCCTGCAAGGCCTGAGGATGTATATGGACTGAGAATGGCTTATTCTAGTTGAGCCTCCTACTCGTTCGCATACCGTACACCGTTACAAATAAAGAATAAATCAGTTTTTAAATGCCGAATTAAACAGTGCTTGAATTGTGAGTTTGTCATACAAATACTAAAACGGTTAGTTTAAATGAAATAAAAAGCCGGTAAAACCACCAATGTACGGACTGTGGCGCAGTTGCCCTTGGGCGGCGGTGTTCTCTTACCGCATAGGTGACCCACCCTTTCTGTTGTCCGCAATACCATAAAAAATAACGGATAAACGAACGTTAATAAACGATTTGGCTACTAAGCATTTTTTATAAACAGTTTATTATTGTGTAAAACATCAATATTATTCACACAATTTTAACATTTTAGTATGATATAGTTAAGTATGAAATGATTATATTTGATTTTTAATTATTAAAGGAGCATATTTTTTTAAATTACCTCAATAAATTGTAAATGGTGTCTATTTAGTCTTTGGTGATAATAACGAAGAGCCTTCGTTAAAGGATGAGGTGGTTTTGGTGGTAGACCTAAAAGAAATGAAGCTACGCGTGGTGGCCCCCACGTAGACTTCCTAGCGGCCGCTTTACGGGCTGTTGTATCGGCTCGCCTGCAATATTAATGGTTGTATAATAATTTTATCTGTTTAAAGTTCCTTATTGATCAAGCAAATATTTATTTAAGTTTTGGACATGATAGGTATTTTTTATACGATATACCAATGAAGACGTTCATAATCATATTAAACAAGTAAATAAACAATTTCGTAAGATTTCTTTGTTAATTATCTGAGAAAAGACATTAATATCTAGCCTCTGTCACTTTCACAAGAAAAAATAATTTGGATTAGAGATTTTAGGCTGGTAGGTACTTACTTCAATGCAGCATCAGCTAATTCTAGTAAATTCATATTCCTTAGGCAGCATGAAATATTAGACATTGTACAAAAACGGATAAATCCCAAGTCGTAAATAAATTGTACCAATGTGAGAAGTAGATTCAAAAAATAATTTATGCGTGATGTAAATATATATACTATATAGCAACTAAAAAAATATTTACCGTCCACGCAAAGCGGCTTCCGCCATTTTTTGATGGACCTCTTCTAACTGATCATAAAATGCCTTGGAAAGATTTTTTTGTCGTAATGGTCTAATCATTACTTCTGGATCCCTAAAAATTACAAGAAATATTGGCATTTTATAAACATAATGTTGCTATTTATTACTACTGGACTCGGCAGACGTCGCCCTACTTGGTACTCCACCGACTGACAGGATATTTTAAATTAAATTTTGGCGATTCTGATTCGACATTATTCTGATGAATGGGCTTTATTATTACAATATTACATATCATCATCATCAGCCCATTCAAGTCCACTGCTGGACATAGGCCTCCCCCAAAGACGCCCACCCGCTGTAATGTATATTACATATAGTTTCATTCAATTCCATTTAGTACTTTTTGCGTGAAAGCGTAACAAACTACAAACTTTTGCGTGATAATAACAGTAGGACTACTGATATAGAAATTTTATTTAATGAGTATTTATTGTCCCCGTAAATAACCTAAAGGTTTCCCATTGAAGGGCAATCCCTTCTGATAACTAAATCTATAGCAAGCTACCTTAAATTAATTGATAATTTAATAATCACTTCGTACTACGTGTCAGTAGACATAATATTGTACTAACCTTATACATCTCAGAGTAAACGGATAGACGTCCAACTGAATAATGTTCCTTGAGTGCATTTTATGCAGCCCAAGATCAGAGGCTTCGAGTTGATGTGCGAGCTTTCGCCTAGTCAAAGCCTTAAGCTCGTCCAGTTCCCTCTCTTGGACTTGCAAGGGTCTGGGATCGAGGGTGACGTCGATTTGTTGCGACACGGGTAGCGCACGGTTTCTGATCATGTAATTTTATGATGATTTTTAGTAATGCAAGATTTATATCATGCAATAATATCTATTAGTAATAAATATCACCAAATTAAACTTATTTTCAATCGACAGCCAGTAGAGTTCAATTGTTGATAAATTGTGATACAGTTTTTCTCTGTGGACCAGAGTGGCTATAACAGATTAACGCGGATGGGAATAAAATTAATGTTTTCCGTGCAGGGGCGTCTCCTGAGAGGCTGGCCTCAGCATGGGCCATTAGTATGTTAATAAGTATGGCCCCGAACGCACCCACCACGCATGGGTAATAACCCATGGGTGGACTGTTTGCCACTCGTTTTATATAAAAAATTTGTTATTTTATTAGTATTCTAGCTGACCAGGCCAACATCGTGTTGCTATATAAATTGTTTCCCAATGACGCCTACTAGTCAAGCGGGATGTGCGACGACTACACGACTTTTTCTAATGTTTGCAATTTAAAACTCGTAATATATTTCAAATGGAGTGTCCAAATCAAATAATTGATACAATTATATAACAGTATTGAATCATTCTTGAATATAAAGTATATAAGCCATTTGATGAACCAAGGACAGATAAAAAGCCTTAATAAAGACGACATTTTAACTATTTTTTCTAATTAATACAGGACTTTTGTGATGCATATTTAACAGTTATATATATGGTGACATTTTTGTAGTTAATTATATATCTGCAAAGCTATAGTAGATTGCGTTCTATCAATAGTTTACGCAGCCTACTCTATGTAAATAATTTTTTACACTATTGCCGTATTAGTAAGGATTCCTAATTTTTATAAAACATTATATAGCCTATGTTTACCGAACGTAGTGTAGCTTCCCAATAGTGAGAGAATTATCCGTCAAGTAGTTTCAGAGCCGATTCAATTCAAACAAAAAAGAAAATCTACCCGCTATATAATATTAATATGTTATAGACATACGCTTTGATTATCTTGGTATATTCCGCAGCCAGTTCGGCTAGTTGGTTTCGAACTCGCCTTTTATGCGCGTTGGCGATAGACATCATCTTGTCATATTCCTCCTTCTGTTTCAACTGCTCGTGTGACATTAGCTCACCGTCTAGCGTACTTGGCTCTCTAGCTTTCTCTACTTTCTGAAATATATTTTATGGTATAGGGGATAACGTAGCAGGTGGGTCTTCTATATGGTAAGAAAACACCGCGTAATACATACAATATTGCTGTGTCTTAGGACACTCTCCAATAGTCGTCGTATACATGATTTTAAACTAATATAAAATATTTTATAAAATTTTTTATCATTGATATTATGGATTTTAATCGTTTATAGATCCGATTGAGTGAACGATTTAGTATATTTTAACGTATACATACTGGTAATTCCTTGAGTTTCTGTTTTGGTGATTTTGGTACGAGTGGCTCCGTAAAATTGACGAAATAGGAAAATATATTACCATCTTTGCCGCTCGTGTAAAAACGTCTGAAACGGACAGTAACTATTTTTTGAAGTAACAAGTATAGTCTCATTGACTAATATACTGTTAATTTTTTTTACTCGCACATAGCGTACATCGAAGAGAATACCGTCGCCCATAGACAACCATGCCACAGTCCGCGCACTGGTTGTGTTGGTGGCTTCTAACGCCACTTAGCGGCATTTTAAGTGCTTCCGATATATCCTCACTCACTCACCGAAACAGTTGAAGCACCGTTTCAAGTAAAACTACCATTTCACGCTGAGCCCGGTATCACTTCGGACGAGCCGGCCCAATTCCCGCGTCATATACCTTAGCATGGCTCTCCTACGGGTGACTATTGAGTATTATCCTCCTAATTTTTTGTCTACTCCGATAAATGTAGCATGCCATGAGTTTAAATCATACCAACCTAAAATATTGTTCATTGAAATCTCGATTTAGTTGCGATACTTACTTTGCATCACCGCTAAACTCTAACGCAGTAATTGCTCCTGTATAGTGATCATGCATTGGCAAATAATAACGATCCTCAAAGTCAATGCGAGGAGTAGGTTGCGGCTGAAATAAAACATAAATAATAAAAATATGAAATAGTCAGTGATAATTCCTGATTTGGTAAAACAAAGGTTTTAATAAATATAATTGGTATTGGTAAATATGTTGGTATATTTTTTAATAGAACCAACGCACCCGCAGCCCATCAGGGAATGGCGGTGTCCATGGGCGGAGGACTGCTTCTCCTAGGTGCACCACATGATAGTGTATTTCCGTTTTCGTAAAAGAAATCAAAGATGGATTTTTATTAAATCTAACTTTAAACATCCTATTTGGAATAATACTAATGCATAAAATAGGTATAAATAAGTTATTTGCTGTAAATACGATATATAAGCTTTCTATTTGCAATTAAATATTTTTTTCTTCGGGATTATCTTAGGACTTAACTTATAAGGTAAAGAGACGGTAACACCTCCTCATAAGGCACTCCCTTATAGAGTTGTCAATAAAAGAATACACTCACAGAATACTCAGCGTGAAACAGTACTTGTACTGTGTTTCGCAGAGTGAGTGAGGATTTCGGAGGCCCTTAATAATCATGCTTGGCGTAAAAAGTCGGCAACACAACCAATGCGCGGACTGTGGCGCGGTTGTACATGGGTGGCGATGTTCTCTTACCATATAGGAGTTCCACCTGCTACTTTGTCCGCTACAAAATAATGTACCTCTTCTTTAGCTAAGCGGCGTCCTTTTAGTTTCTTCAGCAGTTTCTGCTGAGCCGTCATCCATATCATATAATGCTGTTCAGGGGTGTCTTCTTCTTCAGATGGCATTCGAACCACTCGAATGTAGCCAGTGTTCGTTCCAACGATTAAATAACGATGGTCACACCTAAGAATAAAATATAGACGGTGCGTCTGCGTATATACAAACTATACAAAATTTATGATTTAAATTTCATATAACTAAAGAGATCCCATATTTTTTTATATAAATATACATATTTTTTATGATATAGCCGTCAAAGGAACAAACGGGTTTTCTCTATGATAAAACCCCCACTTTCACGGCTTTGACATTGTTAAGACACTCGCTCAGTCTGTTAAGCCCTTCCAAAGACCGAATAAGGTAAATATTCGAACCAGGGATCGATCTCTTTTATTATAGAAATCATTTACAAACTCATTTTAACATGTTTTAAAAATTAAGTATATCATTTGTAAAACTATCCCATTGAACGTTGTAAATAAAAAATGGTACACATACACAAACTTAAGTACAGTTATGTCATCACACCATGCTCCAGGTATAGGGGCATACTTGAATATCTTGTTCTGTCCAGGCTTAATGAAAAACAACGAGCCAGTGCCCCGTTGCACAACCCATACTCCGTCTTCGCAATACTCCGCCCATGTAATTGTTGTTCCGAGCATACTATCACTTTCAACTATAATAAATAGAGTTAAGAAAAAATAACTTAGTCAAAATCTAATCTAAACCATTGTCACGATCCAACAGTTCTAAAAGAATTGCGCGGTCCTGAACATTATTTGTAATATTTTTGGCAAATAAATTTGTGTGTATTTTTTTAGTGTATGAGAAGTCTGCCGCCACACGTCCTGTTTTTGGCTTCACAAACTATTCGAAATACTTACTTAACTGAACCTCCCCAATCCATTCTTCTTCTTCGTCCTCTTTCTCTTTTTCGGCCTCTTCTTTTGCCTTCAGCGCTTCTTCATCAATACTGGCTAAATCTTCTTCCGTAGGAAATGGACGGTGTCGCATGCTAGTTTTAGAAAAATCAATATTCATTACTTTTAAGATAAATAACCTTCGACTTCCAAAAGTGACGAGAATAATCTTTATTAAAGTTTATAATATATTAGAGTTACTATTCAAACGAGAATACAGTCAACCAATCTAATGAAACTATTGATTTTCATTATAATGTAAGGTTACCGTTTCAGAATAATTCATAATTTGACCACTTACTAATGCTTTTTGACAAGTGTTTCCTTATACGAAACAAAGTCAAGTTTAAAAGTTGTTATTTCAGTATATTCGCGAATGGATACCTCCGGCAACACAGCCTCCATAACAAAACCGACTTGTCCACACAAAAGAAGGACGCGCTCCTGCAAGATAAAGCTTTTTGTCTAAAAATAAAATTCCGCGCATTTGATTAGGATTTGAGAATAGCAATAAAAATTTCTTATGGCATAGTTTCTTGACAATTCTCGGATGTGGGCATTCCTGAATAATTTTTAAAACATTCACTATGTGGTTCATTTGTAAAATAAAGATCTTTGACTTTTCTGTTTCTGTATCTGTAGACGAGTTAATTCAAAATTACTACGTCTTACTTCATCTGGCTTCCAGGTCATATAAGCAATGTTGTTCGGCGTATCAATAAACCCCAATCTACACAGTCTGAATGGAGTTTCAACAATCAAACTATACATGAATATAGTACTGTCCTCTCCACATGTCACCAATAACGTTCGATTTTCATTAATTATTATCTGCGTAAGCGACTTCGAATGGGGCTTTAGTAACTGAAATTATTTCAATAAGCTTCTTTTCATCGAGCTACTTCTAAAACCGAATATATATCGATATATTCGATATATATATATTCGATATATATAAATGTATTCTACATTTGTGTATTTATAATAAAAATAGGATATCCTGAAGCGAAATGGGTTAGCTTATTATAATATTTCGCATATTTAAAAATATTTGTAATATACAGGGTGTCTAGTGGCAGATTTCAATGTTTAAAAAATGCACCTACACCTTAAATTGTTTATTTTAATGAAATCACAACTAAAGCGGATTTTATTTTTAAAAAACCACGTGCTCTAAATGACGGCCATCGAGACTGACACACTCTTCGAGTCTAGCACGCATATTTTAAAAAACGCGTTTTACAGAGTGCCTGGGGAATCTTGTTGACTTCAGCTCGAATATTTTTTTTAAGTTCTGGCAAAGTGCTGGGATTTGTTTTGTAAACAAGAGATGTGTATTCTACATTTGTGTATTTTAAATACGAATAGCTATATAGAAGCTAAAAAGGTTAGCTTATTATAATACGTATGTCTAAAAATATTTATAAAATATAAACTTACACATATCAAATCTAAAACGTCAGCGTTAATCGAGTCTTCGCTATGAATTGTAAGAGCCGAATGTACCCTCACTTCAACTAACGTCGTTTGGGCCAATAGGCGGTCGGGATGAACATACAAAATCCGCATTATACCATCAGCAAACCCTACTATTATTATACATGACGTTTCGTCCACCTGAAAATTAATTTACTGAAATAACTAATGCAGTAAAATAACGAATGAATAGCTGATACCAATATTATTATCAGCATTCACAATACGTAATAACAGCCGAATGAATTATCAATTTAAACCATTTCAACAAAAGCGCAATAAGCAAAATATCATTCACGAATGAATTTCTAATATTGTTACTATTTTATATACTATTATATTATAATAATACTATGTTTAATGTTAACACGTCTATAAAATTTCACCGTCTCACAGAATACTCGGCCTGAGTGAGGTCATGCGCGCCCCTTAAAAGTGCAGCTTTAGCGGCGTAAAAAGGCCTGTGCGCAGACTGTGGGGCGGTTGTTTATGGGCGGCGATGTTCTCTTACCACATAAGAGACCCACATAAAAAATAACGAACACAAAAAAAACAATCACTGATAATTCATAACATCATAGAGCATTTTTAATGACGCTTTAAATACACAATATTACTGTCGTTCAAATGTGCAAAGGAATAGAAAAAAACAGAGCAAAGAATAAGTTTCATCAAATGAGTGTTCTAAAAAAGACAGAGTTCTAAACGACTTACATCTATAGGTGGGTACAATAGACAAGTGACGCCCGCCTGAAACTGATATCTCGCCAGTAATAAATGTGTTTCTGTATTATACGCCTGAAGCGCACCATCCTCTCCGGCAGTGACTAAAATCGGATGAGTCCTCAATATTGCCATAGCTACTACGGCACCAGCGTGAAACGTCATCACTTTACGATGATCGCATTCTATCTTATCTATTTCTAGCTCCAATGTCCATATGCCACCATTACCATCCTTAAAAATGCAGTATTTGTTAAGAATGCCTAAAATTAACGTTAATGTACATACAGTTCAGTACATATATTTTCGACAACCTTAGAGCTCAGTGGTTTAATAAGTCTACCATGAAACGAGAGGTCTCGAGTTCGAATCGCGGTCCGGACGATTTTTAATTATAATTTAATTTATAATTTATTCGGTTTTCGGAAGGGCTTGACAGTGGTCGAGCGATTGTCCTTAATACAGTCGCACCCGTGGGAAAGCCATGAAGTATATACTAACGCAATAATAGTGCCGCTTCAACCTTAATGACACCATAGACTCAGAGAATACTCAGCGTGTAACGGTACTAATTCTACTGTGTTTCGCTGAGTGAGTAAGAAAATCACAGTCATTTTAAAAATGTCGCTTAATTGGCGTAAAAACAAGACAACACAACCAATGCGGACTGTGGAGCGGTTGTTCATGGGCGGCGGTGTTCTCTTACCATATAGGAGACCCAACTGCTCCGTTGTACGCTATAACAAAAAAAAAACATATAAATCATTGGTACTTACTTGTGCATACCAATACATATCTTTCTGATGTTTCAAACACATTATTTGACAGCCAGGGACCTAAAAATATGTTGATTTTTGGTTAAGAATAGGTCAAATGAATTTACAAATGAAAAACATATATATTATTAATTTATTTTCTAACTTATTTTTTTCGGAGGCTCTAAAGAAGTGCTGCTTAAGCTGAGAAAAAGCCGGTAACACAACCAATGCGCGGACTATGGCGCGGTTGCCCATGAGCGGTGGTCTTCTCTTACCGTATAGGAGTACCATACCTGCTCCATTGTACGCTGTACCATAAAAAATATTCAATACTGTTGTGTAAAACTGTGTACAAACACAAGTCTCCGCGACTGGATTCAGTTCCACGTAGGGGTCATCTTCGGGCGGATCAGCTTGCTCAACGGTATCCCAATACCAGGCACGGACGCAACCATCACGAGCTATTGTCGTAACCTCATCACCGGCTGGACTTAGCATGAATTGGATCTGTTGAGTATTAATAAATGAATATTAATTGTATTAATTTTCCCGTGGGAGAGCCAAGCTGAAGTATATGCTGATGCAAATTCGTCCGAAGTGATTCCACGGGCTAACAGAATACTCAACATGAAACGGTACTTGTATTGTGTTTCGCTAAGTGAGTGAGGATATCGGAGGCCCTTAAAAATGCCACTCAAGTGTTGTAAAAAGCTACCAACACAACCAATGCGTGGACTGTGGCACGGTTGTCCATAGGCGGCGGTGTTCTCTTATCATATAAGAGACCCACCTGCTCTGTTGTCTGCTATACTATAAAAATTAATTATCCCTTGTAATTTAGAATATAACAGTAGATGTACTTCAAATGGTGCTTTTAGTGTATTTCGCTGAGTGAGGATATCGGAGGCTCTTAAAAATGCCTATTAAGTGGCGTAAAAAGCCGGTAAGACAACCAATGCGCGGACTGTGGCACGGTTGTCCAAAGGCGGCGGTGTTCTCTTACCATATAGAAAACCCGCCTGCTCCGTTGTCCGCTATACCATAAAAATGGACCTGAATATTTGAAGGGTTCATGTTATCAATGTAGTTACTATTTCTTTTTAATAATTTCATCGAATAACTTAAACATTTCGAATTTACTTTAGGTGAAAAAGCTATAAAATTTGAATTCCGTTTATTCAATCTTTGTATAGCTAAGATTAAAGTTTTAATCTTAATGATATTCTAATATAATATTACAGAGATTATATTTAATTTAAGTATTTTTAATGAGATCCTATTAAACACATAATCGTAGATTGGAAAATATATAGTTATTGTATATATTATAGTTTCAAGAACTTGATTAAGAAATCAACTGACCACAGGAGCTTTGTGACAAGTTTTCCGCCCTCGTTGCGTCACTTCTAACTTCACAAGTCCCGCTTCCCAGACTAGGACATTTCCCCACTCACAACCCGATAAGACCTATAAATATTATAATGATAAAAAAATCATAGATGTAATTATAGGACATATTTTCAAAGATAACGAATGTATACTTTTTCGTCAGGCATAGGATATACACCCAGAACATCACAGATTTCCGTTTTTCCAAATCTCCCAAGTTCTCCCTTTAACTTGAGGCCTGTGAAGGTGTGAGCCATCTTCCAAAACTTAACATGAGCAGCGCCTAAAATTCATAAATTAAGTTTAATTTCTGACTTTAAACTTTTACAAATGGATTACAAAAATTTATGACAGAATGTTCAACGTGAAATGATACTTGTACTGTTTCGCTGAGTGAATAAGGATTTCGGAGGCCCTTAAAAATTCCGCTTAAGTGGCGTAAAAAGGGGGCAAAACAACCAATGCGCGGACTGTGGCGCGGTTGTTCATGGGCGTCGGTGTTCTCTTAAAATAAGTATAAGAGTCCCACCTGCTCCGTTGCCCGCTATACTATAAACAAAAACATTAACTAGGTAAAAGTAATTCTAAAAACTCATTACAGATATTATAACTAGTGACAAAACTTACTATCTTTGGTTAAATTGATAAATTACTTACCAGCTGTAGTTAGCTGACCGGGGCAATAGGGAGAGAACATGACAGTGTTTACATCGAATGTAAAAGCACTTGTTCGAAGAAGAATCCTGTGTCGCTTCCAAGTCCATATAGTTAAATTATAGTCTGGTTCTTTACCTACAGATGCAAGAAGTTCGCCATCGGGACTACAAAATGTATAAAAAAAATTAACGAATAGATTTAGGGCCACGTTTAGAGCTGAACTTGCTTTGTATTTATATAATAGATCTTTAAATTAACAAGTAGATAATTATCGTTGCATACCTAAAATCAAGGATAGAATAGGCATTGCTTGTACCATCTCGTAGAACAGCATCAATTTCCATCTGTGGCCAGGTGTACAATAAAATGAGTGGATCTCTGGGGCCTTCCCTCCCTTCGGCGATTGCTATTCGATAATTTGGATCCTTTCGAAATGACTGCGGAAAATTTTTTTATATCTGGTTTAAAATAACTTTTACTATAATAAACACAGCTAAATTGACCAACCTACTTGATTATACAACACAATAATTTATTGTTAAAAAAAAGTTACACCTCACTTCTAAATAATTCATATATTATTAGTATATAATATATAAATAATTTACAATCGTAATATAATAATACGATGATAAACAACTATGATACAGTGATATTTAATTAACTTTTCTATTATATATCTATAAATATATATATTTTTTTTTGAAATGACTAACCGCTGTCGGCATAAGGCCTCTACAGCTTAGCGCGGAATTTTGGGGCGAGCCATAGGCTCGCCGTGAGATTGGTTTATAACCGCGACAGGCCCAAGGGCACCTCCTGCAAGACACGAACCTCGGCTTGAGCCGTCGCGGCCTGGGCGGCCGGCCGGAAGCTCACCGGAGTGCGCATCACGAGCAGTATCGGTCCTCGCGGTTTTTACCGCGGTCCCTACACAGAACCCTATCATCTGATGTTTTACCTTTCC
>DWCF01001311.1:0-31787 GCA_018230265.1 Delias oraia | reverse complement strand
CAAAGTGCAAGGGACGCTTTAAACGTCTGTTAACTTAATGAGATGCCGCATTCCCGCTGACCCCCGTGGAGGGCCATATACCTGTCGGAGGCGACCTGCATCCAGCTATTATATAAATTGTACTATATATAATTATATGAAAATCAGAGTGGACTGTGGGGTGTGTCGTTGGACTAAAAATTTTAGGTATATTTTTATACGAAAAATAATGTTAAAAAGTCGATATAGACAGATTCCATAAAGAACAATCCAGTCGTTTCGGCGGAGCTTGGAAACAAACAAGTGATCTTTATATATGAGATGAATTGATTGACTTGATTTTATTGAAATAATGTAAATCGTGTAACAAACATAAAATTATAGAATTTCAACACTCCAGTGTAACAGTAATTGTACTATGTTTTTCCGATTGACTAAATTGGAGGACATTCAAATTATACCCCGGTGCAAAAATCCGCCAACACATCAAAGCGCTAAATGTGAACCCTCCGTTGACCGCTATACCATGAAAATACAATAACTACGTGTACTGTGCTTGGCTGAGTATCTGAGGATATCGGAGGCGCTTGAAATAATACCGTTTAAGCGACGTAATTGTCCATAAACGACGGTGAACTCTTGACGTCTCGTTATTCCATAAAAAAGGAATAATAATCTAATTGAATTTAAGTCAGCATTTTTTGCGGAATTAGATAAAAAATTGATGCAACTCTATAAGTCACTTTTTCCGGTTCATTAGTGTACGGGCATTAAGCGTATTAAATTATTAAAATACATTGAGTCCCTTTGTTCCAGGATTGCTCGCCCGAGCGCCAGTGCTACAGCCATTAAAGGATAACGAAGAATACAATGACGAAATCAACTGGGAATTGCCTTAATCAGAGAAAAAATTTCCAGGGGAGTGCTATTTTTCAGATACCTACTCATGTAATTTAGTATGGCCAGCGAGATTTTTCCTTAACCTTTGTTAATATAGGATTTTATGATTCGTAAGTTTATGGAATTATAACTAAACGGCCTCACTTATCACAAGCCCTAATTACTTTGATTTTTTATTCTATAGCGGACAATGGATCAGGTGGGTGTCCTATAAAGTAGAGAGCATTACCGGCCATAAACAACCACGCCAGAGTCATGTTGTGTTGCCGGCTTTTTACGCCGATTAAGCGGCACTATTAAGTGCCTTCGATGTCCTAACTCACTGTGCGAAACACAGTACAAGTACCGTTTCACGATGGGTATTCTGTGAGCCCGTGGTATCACTTCGCACGATCCAGCATATTTAGTGCGTCAGCATATGCTTCAGCATGGATCTCCCACGGGAGAAAATTAGATTTGATACTTTCTTGATGTTTTCTATTTTTTGCATCACCAGATGTGAAACAATATTAATAGAACATACACATTCCTTAAAGGACGAAAACGCACCCGCGGCTCTGCAAGGTATGGGGGAGTGTATGGGCGGAGGATATATATATTCCTGCTCTTGAATCGATATGTAACAATAATATGTAGTATTATGTAGGATTGTTACCTTGGGCACCTACAATACGTACCTAAAACAGTACTTGTTCTGTATTTCACCGAGTGTAAGATGAATTAGTAATTGGCTCTTCAAAATCATGTAACAAACATATAAAATTATTGAAATACAACAGTACAGTGTAACAGTAATTCTCCATGGACAAAGTTGATCTCTTACCATAGAAGGTACATGCATGCTCCGTTGCCTGCTATAGCATTAAAAACTCATCTCATTTTGATATGATATTTGTAATACATATTGTTAAATTTTTATTTCCAATAGTTTTTACTTATATCTACATATAAAAAAATTAATGCCACTTTTCGTTGTAAATTCATAAATGAAGAACGGGCTCACCTATCCAAACCAAATATTTAGGCTTTGTTTGGACTATTAACTACATGGATTACGTGAAGTTTGCACAAAATCGGTGGAGCGGTTCTTCATTTATCACATTTTTTGTATCAAACGAATCAAAAATCATTTTGTTAATGGGGATTTTGCTGTCAAATTAAAACCCCTTTATATGTACTGAAGCATGTACCGGGTGGCTAGTAGTTTTAAACATTATAGGATAGCAGTGAAATATAGGAATAAATTTGTTCAAGTTTAGTTTGTACTGCCGATATCTGAGTTCGGTTCAAAAGTACTTTGCACACTCTCAACGGTTCACTTAGATTTATCGTAGCCCAGCGTTTAGATCCAATTTTAAATCGTTTTCCGTATAAATTGTAATATGTTTACACTGGCGTGGCAATTTAGTTGTAAAATTGTATGAATGATTTATCTGCTCCGCAGGGCATTACCAATATCACCTCGATGTTTGTCATTTCACAACTGAGCGTTTTTTCAGACATTTTGTGCTGCGCACCACCACTTTGTGGAATCAGCTGCCAGCAGAGGTATTTTTAAAACTATACGACTTGAGGGCCTTCAATGACCTTCAAATAATGAGCCGCCTACCTACCTACCTATTCCACAAAGCCCGGCAAAGCAATCGTGGCTCTAAAGGCCCAAAAAAAACATAGGGCTAGTAATAGATTTGATTGTGTAATACGTTTTATTTTCGTATTTTGCCAAACGTATATTCGGATACAAATTTGGAAATCAGATTGGTCTATGTCTTTATTTAATAGTTTAAAGTCGTGTAATTTTTGAGATTTTTATGTAATTCAAATAAATATGAAAGCATACTTTTACGCCTCCATATTTATATTTAGCTGAAAGTAGATTTAGTACTGTAAATTATTTAAGCGCAAGGATCGCACCAAATACCAAATCAATATAGAAAATTTTTATTATTATTTTTAATTTAAATATCATTTAATTATTGGTCCATTATTAATTAATTATTATTATTATTTTAAATATTATCTACAGTGTTTAGATTAAACATTTCGTTATTTTTGATTATTTCTTCCTCAAATCTATAATTTTCTTTATGGAAACAGGAAAGAAAACAATCAGAAAATTAACCTAACGCGGTCATCAACCGATGGACACCCACAGTCCATGATGAGCCGCGGATGTGTTGTCGTCTTTCTAGGCATGGCTACGCTCGTTGAAGGCTCCCATTTTGTTTTGCTTTTGAAATACCTCTGCAGTATTTCCTAACCTAAAATAACTTCTTATGTAACTCTTTTTTCTTATGTACTTTTCTTATGTAAACAAATTAATTTTATAAATGTTTAAGATGTCATAAAACAGTTTGGGAAACATGGCTATGCTCTATTTATCTGTATTTTTAATTAGGATAATATACGCAATGTAAAAGGATTACAAACATAGAGAATACGAATGGTGTTTCAAAAATTTAATAGAATTCCAAAACGGTGTAGTCTACATACAAAGAGAAATTCTAGTTGAATTTTTTCCCAAAAATGCACAAAACTTATTCATGTAAAACTGTATTTTTATGTTAGATGGATCAGCGATATTGTAAGCATACTTTTAAGTTTTATTTTTTTTATATTTTAATGATAAGTGAATTTGTTTGTTTTTCAATGTGTAATTTTGAATAAATATATAACAAAATTAAACAGTGTTTTTGTTTATTTAAGGCTTTGAAAGAATTTGAAAAAAAGGTATTTGAATTTTAAGAGAATTCAAAGGTTCTGTAATTACAGTCTTTTTTGTTATTTTAATATACTTCTATTAAATATTTTTTACTATTTGTATTTTACTGTTTGGCCACCCCACGGGTGCATGTTTACTTTTAACTAAACTTGAATTTTAACTCCTTAAATTACTTGGCATTGGTGGTACATACAGCTTTTATTATATGTTATGGTATTGTTAGATATATGAAAAAAAATAACCGATTCTCACTTATTTATTATATAGGTATATATAAAACGTATAGATGTATCTTGATCCAAAAAGGGACCACTTTGATCTGCCTTTTTATTATTTCGGTACGCCTACAATACTGTTTTTGACAGCCCTTCTTTCTTTCTGGAAGTTGCAAAACAGATATTTTCAAATTAAATGTTTTTTTTTATTTTCATTCATGTCATTTTCTTATGATATCTTTATTTTTTACTACCACCAATTCTGAGCGTGGCTACTCTGAGAAAAACTAGTTAGATACACATAGGACCCTTTTTGAAATAAATGTGTTTAGTATTTTTATAACAATACTGTTTCTTAGCAATTCAATTCTAAAAAATTAGTTCGTTTAAAAAGTCAGAAATCTAAGCATTTTCAAATAATTTAGCTTTAATATATTGTTTCCACGTGAACAAACCACTTATAAAGCTCTTTTAGGAACATTTTCAATTGACCAAAAGATGAGGGACTGTAATTAAGCAAAAGAACAGTTTGAAATGGTCACAGCCATTACCGTGTGAACGGTTCATAAACCGTGGTTGTATGGCCGGCAGAAAATAGCCCTTCCAAAAAAAGTCACAGTTATGGAAGGTTTAAAAGAATACTGTATTTGAATTTGGAACTCCGAATATTACTTCAATTTTTGTTGAGGCCAACACCTGCGATCTTAACCTAGAACGTTTGAGCTACAAAAAGAATCTATTGCGTTGGAGGAGAGTTCAAAATCGCGAGTTAACTGTTTAAGGTATTTCTCACTAGCTGTCATGAGGACTAAAAATAATGGCATACAGAGGGAAATATATCGATAACATTGTTTGAGCAAGGAAATAAGATTATAGGTAAACATTAGACGCTGTCTCTAATATGAATTCTGTATGCAAACGTTGTTACGTATTGTAAGTTGAATGGGTGATGTGTTGTCAACGGCTTTAACGATTTAGAACAACAATTATATCAAAGGATACATTAGAATATAGGGATATTTATGGTAACGAAGCCAACTGAACATAGAATTTATAAGATTCAGAATGAAGCTGCATTCTATTCTATTCTAGAAATGCTAGGTATTCACAAAATACCAGCGTGAAAACGTAATTGTACTATGTTTCGCTGAGAGATCGCCTTTTTATGAAAATGGTGGCGGTTCCGTTGCCGGCATTTAAAAGATAGGTACGCTATTTTTTTGAAGTTTCTCATGTTGTTTGGAAATATCTCTGCAGAGAGTAGTTGTGCTCTGGACAAAATGCCCTTAAACACTCAGTTGTAGAACGATGAAACTCGTGGTGAAACAAATGTCGTGGTGATGGTCACCTGAAATTATAAGGGGCTTGATTATTTCCAGATAAATATTTTAATCATTTTATAGCGTAATAGGTCGGTAATTCTACCAAAGTACCAATAGATAACAATAGTTGCCCATGAGCATAAAAAAACTCTTACAATCACGATCCCCATATAGTTTATTATACGTCATATCGTAATTGTGAATATACCTACACTATAGAATAATTATTTAGTTATATTGTGTATTTTGAAGAGCCTTTGTTGTGTTTTTCAAATGAAATCCATTGTAATTCAAATATCGTTTTCAACAAACAAATGGCGTTGCCTAGCAACACGGAAAGAAATCCAATGCATAGGGGTGTAGGTTCGTTAAACCTCTTTTGATCAACAATATGTCCCTTGCTGTTTCGTTACATTAAATTATATCCGTTTTCTTCGCATTGTTACCTCTGAATGGATGTAATGAGTTGTTCCTAATATGATTTCTTAGAATCATTTATAACACCCAAAACACCAAAAAAGGGGGAAGACTACCCAACATTCCGACATACTTTTAACTGATAAAATTTCACCGGTTTTGAAGCGCTATTTTATTGTATGTTTTTTAAACTATTAATGGGACACGTAACTTAAAATCACGGAAGAAGCTTTACAATATTTATAAACAATATTGTAAATAATATGATCTATATATTACGTAAGCAATGATACATAATTGCTATAACACCATTTTATGTAACTCAAGGAGTTGAACTTAAAACATCCAGCAACCATTTAATCAGAGATCTTTAAAAGTTATTACTAAGAAAGTTTTTTGACTATGTAGCGGGTAATGGAGCAAGTAGGTATCCTCTATAATAAGAGATCACCGCCGCTCGTAGACAACCGATCTGCTATCCGGGTTTTAGTTGTGTTGCTGGAACTTTATACACTTTGAGTGGTATAATTTCAAGCCTCTCATAGACCGAAATACAGCGTAAGTACTGTTTCATTCTGATATTAAATGAATCCATGGACTATCCACTGGTAAGTTAGTGTTAAGATACTCGTCCTGCCAGTGTCAGACCCTTCCAAAGACTATCTATTATAATTTTTTATCCAGACCAGATATTTCTTCCTTCGTGGTAGTCTTGTAAGATTACTTAGATACGAGGTTCTGAGTACTTGAAGAAATAAACTTATCAAAATGTTTTTGATTACTATTCAATATTATATTATATTTAAGAGAATTCTTATTATATTTAAGAGAATTGTTTAAACAAAAAAGATAAACTTTAATTTCGAAGCAAAATTACTTATTTAATATAAATAATCTCGAAACTTTAATTATCAGAATATTCAGAATTGTAATAAGTGAAGTACAACAAATTTAATTTTAATGGTAAAGTTCAGTCCATTTGTTTGGCTCGCTTTTCAAAATTAATTAATAACTTAAATAATGAATACTCTTGAGGAGTCTAATTTTATTATTAACTATGTCCACTTTGCCCGTGGGTGTTGGAAGTATTGCCATTTTGTTCTATTTTAAAGCGGGAAATGGAGATGGCGGGTGTCCTCTCTGGTAATTATTCATTGATACCCTTGAAGTCATACAACTTAAGTGGCGAAAATAGGGCGGCAACATAAACAAAGCGTGAATTGTGGCGCAGCTGTCTATGTATGGTGGTTATCTCTTACCATAGGACATTAGTTTGATCGGAGCGTTGCCCGTTATATAATACAAAAAAAGAATTATTAGTACATATAAGATAGGTTTAAGCGCTTGGTGACTATGGTTCTATATACAATTATACAAATAAGGCTAAGAATTTACCTCGTGTCCTGGACTTATTGGGTTGAGAGCGTAGTAAAAACTAGAGTTAAAAAAGGGCTGCCTACACACTCGCAATATATATGCCATAGCCAACCCAAATTGAATGTTCACACTTTTATTTATTTTTGCTATTAAATAAATTATAGTACGGATTAAAGACGAGTTCTTTTCTGAAATTCTTATATGAAATATATCTTTCTATAATAAGTTAAACATTAGTTCGAAGTATGAGGAAATACAATCTTAAATCCAAATAATACCGACCGGGGGTACTTTAAAACATTCAATATGAATATTTCATATTCCATCCGACCGGCTAAAATGACCCTTTTATTGAGTCTGGTTTTACAAAAGTTTCATGGACGTATATAAAGAATAAAGCCGTTATCGAAACAGGTGGCAAATTGATTAAAAAATCTTATCAGTTTAAATATAAGGCTTACCTAGCATAAGTGGTCCACTGCCCATGGACTGTCCCAACTTCTGCTGGATTTTGGGTGTATTAGCGACATTTTAAAGCGAAAGTTGTTGTCGTTTGAAAATGCCCCTACGAGCTGATTCCACAGAGTGGTACGCGGCACAAAACGCCTTAAAAATGCTTAGTTGTGGAAGTGATTAAGATGAAATGTCCACCCACAAGGTGGACACACGACCTTATAAAGGTCGCTGGAAGACTCTGGAGGTCGCCTGCGATGGCTATGCATGGAGGTCCGAAGGCGAAGCCTTTATCCAGCAGTGGATATCTTACGGCTGAAATGATGATGTCGATGAAAGATGAAACTTTGTATTCTTCCTCAATTTTCGATGATAAAACTTAACTACAAGTAATAATTCAAATAATGCAGAACATTCATCGTGATAAATGCGACTGAAATTGTTGAGGGAACCACCATCTCTAAGCAACGACATAGCCTAGCTGATCAGAATGGATCTGATCGTCGACATTTTGAATCGCTCTCCTGAATTATTATGAATATTTGAAGTACGCATTATTATTATTTTGTTGCTTCTTTAAGTAACGCGGAACAAAGTATGAAGAGCATAAGAATGGTGAATTCGTGTCCGTTTTTATATCTCAGTTGTTTTCTTCCAACATTACATTTTAAAAATATATACATTTATTCCCTCTCCTTCTATTTGGGAATTGAGTTTGTAAGAGGGAAACAAAACATATTACAAGAATATATTTTAGATTTTTATAAATAATGCGGTAAATTTGATTGATATGATCTTTAAAGAATAATTGTATCTGTATTATTTTAGTTCCTATAGGAATGATATATTATGATTGAGTTTTGTAGTGTGTTTTGAGCTGTATCTCCGGCTTTTTACGCTGCTTTAACGTTGTAATTTCAATGGCTCACTTACTCAGCGAAACACAGCATAAGTATTGTTTCAGGCTAGTTTTCTACCAGCATATCATCATAGCTATCTTACAGGTGAGTTAAAAATATAATGAAAACATTTATTTATGGATGAATTTCTTTTTAGTTTTTCACAGTTGCCTCGATCAGAATAGATATCACGGGTGCGTTGCTTATAAGTTAGCTCTTTTTATGTAACCGTGTATGAATTTGGAAATACCGATAAAGCTTATTCACACAGCATAATACGAATAGAGTTTTATTTTCCTAATTTAATTGGTATCTAAAAATCGCTACCAGTTAAATAATTGCATTGAATGTATAATTATAATACGAAGGGTCATGATAAATTATCCTCTAAAAGTACTTGAAGGGCCTATTTTTCACTTGAAATAATTAAAACGCTTCAGCTGAAAGGGAACATTACAGTACTTTTAATATAAAATTGTAAATTTATAAACTGTAAGTTTTTTTATTACATCTAAGTACAGTTAATATCTTTTATTAATCTAATACTGTATTTTAGATATTAATATAGCATAGGTTTTAAGCATTTTCAAACGATTTTATATTTTTTTAACGAAGTAGATAATAAATGAGGGGAGATAAATGATATGGTGTGATTCTAGTTTTCCAAACTATAATTACTTTAATTTATTTGTTCAAACAATGCCTTTCCTTCCCATTCATTAATTTTACTATTTTTTGGTTTTACATATTCGTCTATTGTGATTAGTAAGTAAGGATATCGGAAGCCCTTGAAATTATGCTAGTTAAGCGATGTAAAAAGCCGGCAACACATCCAAAGTGCGGCTTGTTATGTTTTTGTCCGTGGATGGATGGTGTTTTCTTACCATCACCCTCATAAAAGGAGACTCACCTGTTCATTGTCCTTTTCATTCTCCGGTATACCATAAAAAAGCACGTAGATATTCTGTGAGATCATGTTTTCACTCTGGATGACCCCGCGAAATTTTTTCCACGGGAAAAAGTATTGTTTTTCGCGGCACTGTTAAGGCCTTATAACTACTAAATACAATTTATTTGAGATCGGGATTTGAAACAAGTATTGAGACGTCACGGTAGCCTATAAAGTTATTGTACATGTTTTTCTATACGATTATATTACAATGTTTTTTTCGTACTAAATATACATTCCAACGTTTCAGGTAGAGCATAGTATGTGGTATGTATTACAAACGGATTCAATTAATCATAGTCGATTTGGCTGTCGTTAACAGAATACACAACAACGACTTCCAACTTGATTACTTCATACATATTGTACGGCTTTGCTCGCATCAAGTATACATAGAATTTCTAGATTTTCACTAAACATTTTGCAATGATTTGTTAGTATTAACTAACTTTATTAGCATCATCATCAACCTATCAAGTCCTGTGCTGGACATAGGCCTCCAAGGATGGCCACCTATTACGATCTTAAGCGATCTGGGTACAGCGGTTGCCCGCGATCTTCATGAGATCTTTCCTTCGCGTGGCGGGACGTCCCACTCTGCGTTTTCCGGTAAGCGGTCGCCACTAGAGAACCTTTATTCCCCTTCGGTTTTCGGTTCGTCGAGCGATGTGGCCAGCCCATTGCCACTTTAACTTACTAATACGGCGGGCAATGTCGGTTACTTAGGTTCGGCTGCGGATAACCTCATTTCTGATTTTATCTTGCAGCGCGACTCCGAGCATTCCCCTCTCCACCCTCTCCATAGCTCGCTGAGTGACTCTAAGCTTCTCCATCAGACTTCATTAGACATCACTTTATTAGTATATCACCTAATAATTATAATATTTTACTCTTAAATATCAAATAATATTATAAAAATCTATTTATACACAACCTTCTTATTGATAATAATTTCAAATATATATATCACGTCTCCCTTGATGCAAAACTATTTTTTAAAATAGTGATGTCAGCTTTGCACATTTTTATTGTAGTGGCCAATAAATGAAGTCATTGAAAATAATAAACTCAAATTTAACTCAATTTTTTTTATGGTTTAGCGGGACAACGGCTCAGGTGCGTCTTATATATGGTAGAGAACACTGCCGCCCATGAACAACTGCGCTACATTCTGCGTATTGGTTGTGTTGCCGGCCTTTTACGCTTCTTAAGCGATATTTTTAATGGCCTCCGATATTCTGAATCACTCAGCGAAACAGTAGAAACACTATTTTAAGTATAACTACCATTTCACGCTGAGTGTTTTGTGAGCCCGTGGTATCAAATGCGACGAGCCGGCCAAATTAGCGCGTTAATGCTAAGCCTCAGAATGGGTCTCCCACGCGTGAAAGTGCTTAGTATTTTCCTGTTGATACACAGTCAAAGTACGGTTTGCGGTGCGGTTGTTTACAGACAATGCTGTCTCACTATCAGGAACGGGTGGGTTACTGCCCTATTTTCCGCTATATAATAAAATACACACCCGAAAAGCGGAGTAAAAATTCAATGTTCGTACGAAGAGGTCATCCATTATCTGTCATCCAGCTAACCTCGTATGCGTGTCAGGAGAAGCCTTAAGCGAATTTTGATGAAATGCCATTCTAACAAATGTTGCTTGAATTGGTTTTGCTGAACTTTGACCGGATTTTACTCGAGTAACCTGCAAGTTATCACTTTATCCTTCACTAAAATAAATATAGCATATACAATATTTATGTATATACTCCTGAATCACTCAGCTAACACAGTACAAGTTCACGCTGAGTATTCTGTGAGCCTGTGGTATCACTTCGGACGAGCCGGACTAATTAGTGCAGCATATGCTTCAGCATGGTTCTCCCACGGGTGCAAAATACATTTCTATTGAAAACAAAGTTGTAGCTTAAGAAAGAACCACGTTACAAATTATGTAAAAATAAACCGCACCTCAAGAAAAACCAAATTGTATCTCAAGTAAGAACAGAATTATTCCTGCTGTAAGTTGCATTAATAAAGAACACGGACACCGTATTCACAATTTTTAATTTCTATGCTCATAAATACGTGTTAACTTAAAGTAATTGAGGAGTTTCCTCAAATGAATAAACTAAACAGTTCCTACACAATTCTCGGATTAAAATTCCACATTTATTTCAATTAGCAGGAAAGCGTTGGCCGAAATTAGGCACGTTAAATTAATGCCTCGAATAGGGTCGGGGAAGTTTTTTTTAAACACACCCATGGGTGCTCGAGTTTATTTTATTTCACGGCTGGTTTGCACGTGGAAATTCTGTTTATTATCTCTTAGAGGGTGGAGTGACTTGATTAGTACAGTTCTCAACGCTGTATTGAATAATTTTTCTTAGAGAGCCTTAGCAAAGTGGTTTAATAATTTTACCACGAAGCCACCACGATCCTGGGTCTAAATAAAAAAATATAATTGCATTTATAATATTTCCGGACTTTGGACCAAGTCAATCACGCCTAATGCTTTGTTTGTGTTGCCTTTTTACGCCACATGGGTGGTATCATTTCAAAGGCCTTCAGTATCCTCTATCAGTGTATAAGTACTGTTTCATGATGGTATACTGTGTGTCCATGTTATTATTTCGGACGAGACGGCCCAATAAGTCAGCTTCTGTTGCAGTATGGCTCTCTTACGAGTAATACAGGGTTAAAATTCCCTGGCGACTGTCAAGCACTTTCAAATTGAATAAATTATCTCACTCATTTATAAAATCACTTAACTACAAGAATATAAAAAATCTAAGTATACAAATATTTGCAGTATTTTTGAGTAAAAATCCATTTAATTATTCAATTAAGAAATCTCAAGATTTAAAGTTAATAGCTGGAATTTTATGTACATTTTAACATGAATAATTTTTCATTTTAACTTCGATGAAAACATTCAATTATGCTATTCATCATATAAAAAAAGAAAGGAAAATGATTAATCGTTTTTAGCTATTATTTTTTTCCTCTTTAACAATAGGTATTTTGCTTTAAGAGAAAACAGTCTTAGTGTAAGATTTTAAAAACATCTCTCGATATCGTTATATAAAAAAAAACATATTACCATATTCATAAAACCTTCTGAATATTCTATTCTGTGATAGATGTTCAGTGTAGGGCAACTCAAGGCGTCGATGACCAGATCCTTTTTGATCAGCTTGACAGTTTGGTATTCATCATCATCAGCCTGTCAAGTCCACTGCTGGACATAGGCCTCCCCCAAAGACGCCCACCAGACATCTTGAGTGATCTGGGTCGCGGGAGAGAGCGTTTGCCCGTGACCTTCGTATGTATGTGTCCTTAAAAGGCCGGTAAGGCACCTACAGCTCAGTAGAGGCTGTGGTGTCCATGGGCGGCCTTCTTTATTTCACTTAAAAAATACAACTACCCTCTGTTTTTGCCTTGTTTTCCACTTTTTCAATTTATTCTCTTAGTATTGACGGGTTATACTTTGTCTTATTATTTGAGTGTTTGTGTACTTCTAACTGAAACGAACAATGAAATAACGTGAACTTACACTAGATATATTAATTTGAAATATAATAATAAAAGCATTCTCAAAATGATAGAATTCCGCAAAACTTCTGTCATCTCTTCTATCAAAGGGAAATTGTATATTTAGATAAATTGTTAACTAATTTGATTTTTTATTTTCTGCAATTTTTTTGTAATAAGCCTGCCTTTTAAAAAAAATCTATAATAAATCTCGCAGCTAAGCGGTCTTAGTATAATAAAAATAATAAGTCTACAACGAAACGAGTTCAATACGCGGTCCAAATAAAAATTTACAATTTGTTCTTTGGTAGGGCTTGACAGTGGCCGTGTTATGACACAATGTTATGACATTGGCTTACTGTCTTACCCGTGGAACAGCCATGCTCAGGAAATACCAGCTTGAATCAGTTACTTTGTATCACTGTGTGAGTAAGAATACGTGGCTGTTAAATTATACCATTTTAGCGGCATTAAAAAGCCGGCTGAACAAACAAAGCGCGGATTGCGGTGGGTATGGGAATAATATTTATATTAAATATATATTTAAAATAAATTAAGGGACAGATTAAATTTTAAGTTGTCGAGGGTAGAATTTATTTAGTTATTCATTATTAGTAAATTTTGTCTTCCGACATAACACAATAATTTAGTATTATAAGAACATTTTATAAGAAAAATTAATCTTTTTATAACTAAAAGCAAATATTTTTATTTTATTATATTTGTGTTTTCTACATGTTACTTATATAGCTAAATGAATAAAATTATCTAGAAAATTATATTGAGTTTAGCTTGATAATATCATCACAAACTAAATTGCTAAACAATAGGTTTAAATCAACGAAAGCCTTAAAGATTTATAATGACAACATAGCATTTGCATAATCCAAATATAATTTAATATCCATTAGAATTATTAAACTATAAAACAGCCTCGTAGCTAAGTGGTCATATAAGTTCACCACAACGCGAGAGGTATCGAGTTCGAACACGGTAAAAATAAAAGCTTATTCGGTCTTTGTAAAGACTTGACTGTCTTATCTAATCCGTGGTTGAATGTGTACTAATTTGACTAGCCGGTCAGAAGTGATAGTACGGCCTCACATAATACAGTATGAAACAGTACTTGTACGGTGTTTCGCTGAATTTATGAGTACAATAAGTACTTTTAAGTTTTTTTAAGAAAGTGATCACGCTCATAACCATGGACCGCCCATGGACGACCACAGTGCGTTGGTAACAATAAATTGGCGTAAAAGACTGGTAACGCAATAAAAAGCATGGTTTATGATGAAGTTGTCCATGAGCGGCGGTGATCTATTACCATATAGAGGACGCGCATATTCCGTTGCACGCTATGCACGACATAAAAGGACTCTAATAGGAAGAGAGATCGTCTGCCCATGGTTTATTGTATGCAAATTATCACTTTCATTGAGATAAAACATACTAAATCGGTACAAAATTTTTGCTCTGTATACATTCACGTCGATTAATGAATATTGATAGAGCACATCTGGATTTCTACCCAATTTCTTAGGCTTTCTATTGACCGAAGGAAACATTAGCGACAAAGGACGTCTATTACGAAGGCTCTATCCCTCTAACGACACACATAGTTTATACTCGGATTACACTGAGGTTTTATCCTATATAGCAGTTTTACCCAACTTGTGGTCCACAGAACTCTGGTGGTCCGCGGTGTCGTTTCTGGACATGTATACTACATATAAATGTTAATTATATACATAAATTAATGCTAATAAGCCTTGTAGCTCAATGTTTTTAAAAATTTACCATAAAGCGAGAGGTATTGGGTTCGAATCCCGGCCCGGACAATTATAATTTAATTTATAATTTATTTGGTCTGTGCAAGGGCTTGATAGTGGCCGGGCGAGTGTCTTAATATTGTCGCACTCGTAGGACAGCCATGCTAAATCATATGCTGATGCACTAATTGGGCCGTCTTGTCTGAAATAATACCACGAGCTCACAGAATACTCAGCGTGAAACGGTACTTATACTATAATAACACAATAATATAATAATATAATATATATAACAATAATACTATAATAACATAATAACACAGTTGTTATGCAGAGTGAGTGAGGATATCGGAGGTGCTTAAGGGGCGTAATAAGCCGGCAACACAACCATTGTGCAAACTATGGTGCGGTTGTTCATGGACAGCGGTGTTCTCTTACCACATTGGAGACCCACTTGCTACGTTATCCGTGATAGAATTTAAAAATAAATAAAATATAAAAATACTAGCTTTATTTTATTTTATCTATTCATTATTTACTTAATCAAACAACTTAAATTGGACAAAAAGATTAATTATGAGAGATATAAAACATTTAGAAGCCAAATAATTGGCAATTGATGAAAGGAATTATTATTATAAGTCTTCTAAATTCAATGAAATAAAATGTATTTATAACGAACCAATTCGTTGGATCAATGATCTGTAATATTGAGTTTGAATTTTTATTTTACCCAAATGTACCGACGAATTCATCTGCCTCTCGAAATCATTTCAATGAGCTTTTGTGAACCGCCGTACAATTGTGTCAATTCTAAAACTTGCAAAAACATTACCGTACGATTTTGTTAAAAAACTATTACAATTTTTGTTTATTATTATTATATAGCAGGCAACGGAGCAGGTGGGTCTCCTATATGGTAAGAGAACACCGCCATTCATGGACAACCACATCATATTTCGCAGATTGGTTGTGTTACCGGCTTTATAACGCCACTTAAGCAGCATTTTTTCGGCTTCCTATATCTTCATTTACTTAGCAAAACACAGTAGTAGCTCCGTTTCAAATACAACTACTTTTTCACGCTAAGTATTCTGTGAGCCCGTGGTGTCACTTCGGACGAGCCTGTCCAAAATAATGCGTCAGCATATGCTTCAGTATGGCTTTCCCAAGGGTGTGACAGTATTAAGTGTCGGGCGAGTGTTTTAATACTTCAGAGACCGAATAAATTATAAATTAAATTAGAATTTTTAATTGTCCGGAATTCGAACCCGATACATCTCGCATCATGGCAGACCTATTAAACCACTTAACTACCAGGCTCTCAAAAAATTTTTTAAACAACAATTTTCTTGTTAACAATTTTGTTTGAATACTAATGATATAAAATCATTATTTAAAATAATAATTTTACCCTTGAGTGAGCCAAGCGGTAATCAAATAAAGCAAACAAAGCAAATACTGACACACTAGTTGAGCCGGCTCGTACGAAGCGATATCTCGGGCGCACAGAATACCAGCGTAAAATAATACTTGTACGTGTTTCGCTACGTGAGGCAGGATATAGGAGGTCCTTTAATTTATACCGCTTGTGGCGAAAAATGTTGGAAACACAACCTTAACTATATTTTGCTCGCTATACTTTACAAACATCAATTAGATCTAACTTTGTGCTACACCTATTTGAGTATAGAATAAACAGCCAACCTTCTATTATGTTTGTGATTATTCGTATCTTTGGTTACAATTGAAACTTTGATACATAACTTCGGTTATAAAATACATTTTAAAATATATGGTCAAAGTAATTCACATTTAAATAGCTCTGAATTAAACGAATAATTCATTTCTTTTAACAAAAGAAGTATGTATTATAAATATAAAAGGATCTTTTTTGCTCAGAAAATATATCGTATTTCATAGTAAGCGCATCATTACGGCTAATTGAACAATGAAGGTCAACGATGTGTAATGGAAGCGGAAATATTTCTTAGACACTGTATTGATCAGCGATTTGCCGGCTTTTGGCGTTAAAAATATCGTTAGTTTTAAACTGAATAACTTAGATCAACTGGTACTACAATATGCTTTTAAATAATAGTTACTTTGCAATATGTTTGACAGCCTAGTACCTAAAACTCTAACCCATCCACTTACAGGCTCTTTTAAAAGCAATTTTTTTTTATTGTATAGCGGACAACGGAACAGGTGGGCCTCCTATATGGTGAGAGAACATCGCCGCCAATGGACCACCATGCCGCACTCCGCGCATTGGCTGTGTCGTAGGCTGTTTACGCCACTTAATCAGCATTTTTAAGGGCCTCTGATAACCTCACTCACTCAGAGAAAACAGTAAACAGAAAACAGCACAGTTTCAAGTATAACTACCATTTCACGCTGATACTCAGCGACTCCGTGACTCCGTGGTATCACTTCGGACGAGCCGGTCAAATTAATACGTCCGTTTATGTTTCAGCATGGCTCTACCACGGCTGCGACAGTATTAAAACACTCCCCAGCCACTGTCAAGCCTTTCCAGAGACTGAATAAATTATATATTAAATTATAATTTATAATTATCTGGACCGAGACTCGAACCCGATACCAACTCGCTTCGTGGTAGACTTATAAAATCGCTAAGCTACGAGGATCAATAAAATAGTTTTGTTTAAATATTTATATAAGTTTCCTCAGCTGTTTAGAAGGCTTTTATGGTAAATAATTTTATTACCTGAAAAACTATGTGGGTCACGTCCTAAGCTAAATAGAATATTGTGGGGTTAGTTATTAAATAAGCTTGACTGAAGTTACTTTAGACCGTATTTCTTTCCATACTATTTTAAAGTGTATAATTCATTTCTTTTAAAATATAATTTTTAAGCACAGAATAATACATTCAAAGTTTTGTATTTTTATTATAGCGAACAACGGGGTACCTTTTCTTAAGATATGAATAACCAAGCCATAGGCTCCTGTACAGCTTTTTATGCCGCTCACGCAATAATTTGATAGCCTCCAGTATCACTCATTGAGTCACAATAAAATTCCTATTTTATTTATTTTATGCGGTGACTCCGAATGAGCAGGTCCAATTAGTGCGTCAATATATACTTTAATATGGTCCTTCCACGGTTAAGACAGTGTTAAGACAGTCGCCCGGCTACTATCAAGCCTTTCCAAAAGCCGAATAAATTTACAAATTAAGTTATAAAT
Organism: Delias oraia; assembly: GCA_018230265.1. Lineage (NCBI taxonomy): Eukaryota > Metazoa > Arthropoda > Insecta > Lepidoptera > Pieridae > Delias > Delias oraia. Next base: position 14,044 of record DWCF01001311.1, on the reverse strand, counting down.
TCTATTCAAACTGGAGGTCGAACCAGACATGACGTCACAGTATCTTACAATCAGTTAAGCTAGGAGCTTTTAAAAATGAAATATCAATGAATTAAAGAAGTATATATAAATACGTCTGTTTGTTGTTTTTTACATAGCGTCTAAAAATAAAATCAGTCAAGCTTGCTTTAAAAAAAAACTACTATCTTTTTAATAAACACTCTACATTTAAAAAATATTTATGAAATATAATAAAAGAGCCAGCCAAATTTACATAAAAATAGGTTTTTGTAGAAGGTTGGTAAACATTACAGGTTTTAACTTCAGTCAAGTATTTTTATAATTCCAATTTCAAACATAACAAACAAAAGACAATCGTCGTTTACAGGATTAATTTACATATGTTACAAGTTGCTTTTAATGTAAATGACTCTCTTTGTCTCTGATAAGACAGAATTTTACTTCAATCCAACGTAAATGAAATGTTTACTGTTTATTTCTAATTAAAGTACTAACATCTCAATGTGAGCTCATGGTAAGTGGTAATATGTCATGTAGTCTTTTGATTCTTAGCCCATGAAAAAAACGTTACATGTTTAGTTTTAAGCAGAAGGCTCTCTTTAAAGTCTTTATCACCGATAAATACTCTTACTTTCAGTTGGAAAACGAAGGCATACAATTTTCTCCCGTGGGAGAGACATGCTGAAATATATGGTGACGCATTAATTGGGCCGGCTCGTCCGAATTGATACCACGAGGTTACAAAATACTCAGCCTGAAACGGTACTTGTACTGTGTTTCGCAGAGTGAGTGAGGATATCGGAGGCCCTCAAAATTGGCACTTAAGCGGTGTAGAAAGCCGGCAACACAACCAATGCGCCGACTGTGATTGTTCATGGGCGGCGGCCCGCTATAGAATATAAAAAAGAATGCGTTGTCGACCTTTAGACTCGTCTTCTATTACACTCGCGACACGATATAAGCTAACAAAAGCAAGGCAAAAGATTTTTACTGTTGTGGTTTGCTAAAGTAGAGAAAATGTAAACAAATAGGGTAACCGGCGTCGAAAGGTTTTATAGTAAAACCGTTCAGATGAAACTGTATCTGCATCAAAACTTGAATACAATTTGGGATAGATAACATTTCGACCAAAATATTCAGACGCTCTTTCAGCCTGTCCGAATCTAAATGATGCAGGAGCAAAGGCTTTATCGCATGTTGAGGATTAGTTAGTACGAACTCTAGCGAAACTACATTTCTCGTTTTTCATTCGAGTTTTGATATTAAATTTCACTATGTTATTCGTTCATTAGGTTTATAGAAAAATAAATATAATAAATACGATTTATTGAAAATAATTAAAAAAAATTTTTGAATGGCGCCACAACCCAGGGTTTGGTTGTGTTGCGGGATTTTAACACCACTTAAGAAGTATAATTTAATTTACGTCCCAATCTTTAGTCACTCAGCGAAATACAGCACATGAATTGTTTCACACTGATTTTCTGTGAGCCCGTGGTATCACTTCCCAATCTAACTAACTAACTAACGGAGCTAATTAGTGCGTCGTCATGGCTCTCCCAAGGGAAGACAATATTAAGACACTCGCATGGCGATGTTCGTCCGAATAAATTATAAATTTAATTCAGACAGCGCATCGAATCCTATCCCTCGCTTCGTGGTACGCTTATAAGACCACGTATTTATGAGTGTCTTTCTTTTAAACTTATCTATATGAAAATATTTAAAAAATATATATTACAAATCCTATTTATAGAGGCACGTGAAAAGGGACTAGCGCTTTATGCCCCACTACAAGAGGCGAAGCGGCAGTGCACAGAGATTCTTAACTATAATTACCACAAAAGTTTTATATTTAATTAAATAAACTTAAATACTTGATAATTTAATGAAATGAATATATATTTTAAACTTAATTGGTTCATTAAATTAATTTAAACTCTTTTTGAAAAAACTTCAAACTATGAACTCAGCTTAGAAACCTTTTATATTTATTTAAATAAACTCCAATACAAGCTTTATTAGTCAAATAATTATTACTATTAATATATAAAATTAAATGAAATTTCCTCATTTGTTAATTCATAACATAAAATGAGTTCTCTGACAAAATGAATGCTGAAAATAAGATGATGTATGACTTCTATATTTTTTTGCATTGTAGTGGACAACGGAGCAGGTGGGTCTCCTATATGGTAAGAGAACACCGCTGCACATTAACAACCGCGCCACAGTCCGCACATTGATTATGTTGCCAGATTTTTACGCCACTTAAGCGGCACTTTCAAGGGCCTCCGATATCTTTACTCACTCTGCGAAACACAACACAAGCTTCACGCTAAGTATTCTGTGAGGCCGTGGTATATTATATTATATTATTATAGTGAAAAATTTCATTAAAATCGGAACTTTTATTCAAATCACGTCATTAAATTATTATTCAACATCATCATCATTTCAGCCGTAAGACGTCCCCTGCTGGACATAGGCCTCCTTAAAAATAAAACTCCTTAAAAAAAATCTAAAAAAGTAAAAAATATATTATATATATATATAATAATTGTTTTTTGTATAATAAATAGCTGTTTTATTAATGAAGGTTCTGAAATTGTAATGTGTAAGTTTTTCTAGTTAACTAAGTAATATTACGCCTCTAATAGTTTGATAGTTATACGAAGTTAGAAGGTCCAAAGCATTCCACTTGTAAATATCCTATTTGAAAAGGGTTAAGTAATACTGTGAAGGGACTGAAAGCGGCCCATTTAAGTTTTTATTGTTTATGTCAGTAACTTATGGGTTAGGGCTCACAAATTTCCCTGTGATACGGGTACAATTTTCTTTAAAAATTTCGTAAGATTTTAAAAGACGTGTGAACAACGAATTTTTTATCAAACAACGCCAAAAGTCTCTTTGAGCTATTTTTGACCGCAACAATATAGACCTTTGATTTTTTTAATCTTCGCGGCTTTACGCATTGAGTTGGTTTTTGAATTCAAAAAGTATTTTTATTTATACTAAATAATAATGTAAAATAATTTATAATACAAAAAATAAAATAAATAAATATATCTGTAATATAAAAGTAACTCCCAGAGTCTGTTAATAAATGCAAACGTCGATAAAAGATAAACAAACTTCAGCAATTATTTTATTATAATATTCCTTGAAGTATGACTAAAAAATTCTGTAATAATTAGAAATAATATCATTCCCTCATCCCATACAAAGGATTCTTAATAATTCTTAAAAGTCAATTTGATTTTTGATACCATTCCGTATAGTTCAAGTACAAATGATTTAAAAAAACCATTACCTTACATTACACCTTATACACTACATTATACCTTACTTTCGATAGATAGTGTGGCAGGATAACGTATACCGCGTCCAGTATTTTATTATATATATTTTTTTATAAATTGTGTAAATATTCTTCAAACACAGGAATTTTATTTGAAACAATATCTTTAATATTCTGTCAAATCTGAGACAGAAAATATAAATTATTATTATGTTTAGCAGCGATTAAGAGCATATAGAAGTTTTGATTAAATTAAAATTTATTACCGATTCTGATTTTAGCTTTGAATGTATTCTAAACCCTTGCTTATATAATTCTGCAGCACGAAAACAAAATTAATTGCCTCATTTTCATCTCACTACCAAATCACTATTACGAACTTATGAAATGATTGAGCATAAACAATTCTAACCGCAAATGTAAAATTGCATTCAAATTACTTGATTTATTTATGGTATAGCGGACAACGGAGTAGGTCTCTTATATGGTAAGAGAACATCGCCGCACATCACCAACCGCGCCTTATTCCGCGCATTAGTTGTGTTGTCTTTTTACGCCGATTAAGCAGCATTATTAACACAATAGAAGCAAAATTTTGAGTACAACTACCATTTCACGCTGAGTATTCTGTGAGCCCGTGGTAACTTTTTGAACGAGCCGGCCCAGTGATTGCGTAAGCCTAAACTCGCAGATCTCGCAGGAGTGAGAAAAATAGTCTTTATAAGCATTTTAAAATAGTAAATACAATTTATTGACATCAAAATATTATAATTAGACATTCCTAAGTTTTTTTTAATAAAACCGGCAGCTATGGAACCGGAGGCTCACCTAGGGTAAGCGGTCCTCCGCCCTTCAACACCCCTAGCTCTTGCAGGTCCATGGACGCGTGAAATAGCTCTGCAGGCAGTTGATTACATACAGTGATGGTGGGCGAAACAAAATTCCTTAAAAAACGTAACTAAGATATTTAGGGCTAGTTCGTATTACACCATAGAGAAAATAACTATAAAATTTATAATAGAAGAAACAGGACGGAAAACTTAAAAAAAGACAACCAAAGCGCGGATTGTGGCGCGATTGTCCATGGGCGGCGGTATTCTCTTATCATGTATGAGACCCATCTTCTCCGTTGTCTGCTTTAACATAAAAAACTTGTATATCGGCGTTAGTACCCAACCCAATATACACTAATTGTCATTGAAATCTTCCCGGGTGAAGTTGTATTGATATCCGAAATACAATTTTAATTATAGTTGAAGTGGCAATGGGCTGGCCACATCGCTCGACGAACCGACGACCGATGGGGAAGAAAGGTTGTCGAGTGGCGACTGCGTATCGGAAAACAGAGAGTGGGTTGTCCCGCCACGCGATGGAAAGACGATCTCACGAAGGTCGCGGGCATCCGCTGGACCCAGATCGCTCAACATCGTAATAGGTGGGCGTCTTTGGCAAAGGCTTAGTCCAACAGGGGACTTATAGGCTGATGATGATGATACAATTATAAAACACTCATTTACCACTATACAACTTTAATGTTATGTTCAATTGTTACCAATATGTGGCAATTGGTTCGTTTTATGCATAGAAATAGTTCAAGGGTCGAGCTGATGTGAAACAATACTAAATTACTATGCGGTAACAGAAGCTTGCCGATTAATATTCCAAATGCTGTGAACTCTGATAATTCCGTACGATACATTACTCAAAGACTGCATTTATACTTTGGTATGCAACAGTAGAAACTCGATTTGATGAAATGTCTTTAGGCATTTTATTTATTAACTTATAAATACAATTAAAATGATAATAATAAATTGTTTTAAGGTTAAAGGTTTAACTTATATGCGATATAACTGTGTTGTCTATAACGAGTTTTATATTCTTAAGTGGACAGATTAATAGGTGAAACGCTATCGGTAGTGTATGGGTAAAAATTCCGATTTTAAATCCGTTTCTATCCGTGGGAGAGCCAAGCATGTGGACGCACTAATTGGGCCGGCTCGTCCGAAGCGATACCACGGGCTCACAGAATACTCAACGTGAAACGGTACTTGTAATGTGTTTTGCTGAGTGAGTGAGGATATCGGAGGCTCTTATATATGCCGCTTGAGTCACGTAAAAAGCTGGCAACACAACCAGTGCGCGGACTGTAGCGCGGGTGTCCATGGGCGGCGATGTTCTCTTATCATAAAAGAGACCCACTTGATCCATTGTTCGCTATACTATAAAAACGCGTATAATGGAGCTTCCTCTGATGGTATTGGTCAGAAAAATATAATTTCTCTGATACTAATATACAGTTAAATCTGGGTAACCGAAAAAACTCTATGAGTAAAAGTTATAGCCAGGGCCCGTCAATTTAACCTTCCAATACCTCTATTAGCGAGAAACAGAAACGTCTGTAAGAGAGAGTCGTTTTTCCCTCATGGACCTGGGTAAATGCACTACATATACTCTAAAATTGACAATCCAGCTTTATTTGTTTGTTTTATATATAATTTTATTATTATTATTACATATTTACTACATTTGTACCGTACCTTTATAATAGAGAAACATATGTATGTTCCTGCATCAGCGAGAAACTCGGGTTAATAAGAACCCTCTATAAGCTATTGCTCTTCCTGCACCTCTCGCTTCTCCAGGTTTGACTTTAAACTATACATTTAAAAATATATAAAAATTTAGTAATAAAATTGTCTACTTCACATTGCCTTACCCTTAGAAGACGTTTTAAGGCTAAAAGAAAATAAATATTGTAATAATCACAAAGAAAGTTCCAATAGAACGTTATATTAAATTTCCTTTGTTACAATTACTAGAAGCAAAAGCCTTAGAACATATGATTTATTTAAATAAAATATTCTTATTTAACAGAGTGGTTTGATTTTTTGGAATCATATTAAAGTATGTCCTATAGATAGAAAAATATAGCCAAAACGATATATAATATTGAATCTTTATATATTAATTTTGCATTTCGTATAATTTATTGTAAACCTTTAATGCTTTTTCGGCTTTTCCATTTGCTAAGAGTGGACTAAAACAGTTTTATCACCAATATCGCTATAACTATATAACTCGTGGTTTGCGATGAATCCGCTTCCACAACAGCCTTCATTTCTCACTATCTACTTTAGTTTCCAGCCGTCCATATTTCTTATTCTAACGGTCGAAATTTACAGCTAAAACTAAAAAGCGAACGAAATGAAACGCCAAAAAAAATACACAAACAAAATAAAAAGTTTCATCCGTATCACATCGATGTTTGGTGTGGACTCAGCTTCCTGTAAAGGTATTTCCAAATACTATGACTAAATAGATAAATTATACAATACTACGACAAAAAGAACGTACATATAAAGCCCGGCAACGCATCCGTGGCCCTACTAGGGACAGCAATATCTTTGGACGGAGGACCGCTAATACTCGTTTGCCACCGTTTCCAAAAAAACCGCCAACACAACCAAAGCGAAGATTGCTGGACATTTTATCATACAATCAACTGTGAGCACTGTTACCTGTTGTGCAATAAAAAAAGTTAACTACAAAATATACCTATTCTGTACTTTATTATAATCTATGTTTTCTTCTATATAATGACAATTTCTCTAATGGCATCAAATGTCAAAACTATGGAAGATCTGTCGCCGCGTGTACGAATCTGGCTTCGCAGCATTGTCCGAGCCAGTACCGATATTTGGGATTACTTTCCAACGACAGAGGAATTTCTCGTATGCATAGATGTGAAAGACGGCTCTTTAATAATCGCAATATTCGGTATGATGTACGGGCTTGCTGGTCTGATGCTGGTATTGTCCATCGCCATAAATTATTCAGAATGGAAAAGTTTGTATGAGAAGAAACTGGATTTATTCATGTACCTTACACTGATTTGCCTCATCGTTTCTGTGTTTCTGTTTAGTAGTTTTGTTCTACTCATTGGTGCGCTGAGGAACTTTGAAATACTCGTGAAGATCTATCTATGGTGTACATTTTTTCATATGCTTTTGAATTGTGCAATTAATTTTGGCATATGCTGTTTTTGCATGACGAAAAACATATGCCTACAAAATTCAACGCCTCCTGTCATTATTGTCTTACTAGTAATTACTACGTCGTATTGTTTATTTTTAATTTATATAATGATGGTTGTAAATAGCTTTAGATTGGAATGTCGATAAAGTATAAAATCTTAGCGTTGTTTTAATCTTATTTGAGGTTAAAATTAATAGATCCCTTCACGAGAAATCCTTTGAGCGATACATAACTTTTATATGTTGTTCTTGAGTTTATTATAAAATCATATCAGTGGTCATACATACAGTGGAAGTCAACTGCCATATAAAACAGGCAGAAAGATAAACAAGAATAAGCGCCCAACGCCCATGGACACCCTTAATTCCAGATGACGCATTGACCTTTGCCAGCTTTTACGATAGTGTTATGTATTTATATGAAGTTCACTTTGTCATAAAGATTTGGAATTACCTCTTAAGGCTCTTACGAATGAAACTTTTTATTCTGCCTTAGAACATTCATTATAAATGCAATAGAAGATGATTTCTTACAATCATCAAACACAGGAAATAAACCAATCAATTCTTAAACCCAAATAGTTTACTGATTAAAATATTCATATATATTAAATCTTCAAACTTATTATAAAAAAAATGTAATTGTGTGTATATTAGGTAGGTCTGAGAATTGATCTATTTCCTATTCATAACCATAAATAAGAAGGATAGTAGAAAAATACACAATCCTAAAAATTCTACCTCTATAATCAATCCCTTTATAATAATTACTAGTAGTATATTTTTTAAGGTATAGTAGACTACGGGTGAGTCTCCTGTATGGTAAGAGAACACCGCCGCGCATGGACAACCGTGCCACATTCCGCGCATTGGTAATGTTGCCGGCTTTTTACGCCATTTGAGCGGCACTTATAAGGGCCTCCGATATCCATAGTACAGCAAAAGTACTGTAAGTATAACTACCAGTTCAGAAATTTTGTAAAAATTTCGTCCGGTACAAGTGTGTATAACGCTATAGGAAACTATTCGGGCCAAAAGTCGTGCGAATCTGATTTAGTTTCCGTTGCTTGATAGCGAGATTAAATTCCCAATTGGCTGATCCCTCAGGTAATTTATCATCCTGACATAGTTTAAGTTAGCTGCGCCGGGAACAAATTATGATTCGCACAATGAGGATATCTGCCTGCGTTATTCAGATAGTCTTATTAGGGCATATAAGCTTTATTACGGTGCGCCCGAATTTTGCAAAATCAAATTCAAATTATATTTACTTTTGTTACATTACATAAAATAATGTTATTACATAATTTTAAACTCCGTAGCTTCATTGTATTATAATATCAACATCATCATCATCATTTCAGCCGTAAGATTAATAATATATATACATTACATTATAATATATATATAGGCAACATAAATATAAAATCCAACTTGTTGAACGACACATTCAGTTGACAACCGTTTCTAAGCTAAGCCCACCGAGAAGAAATAGCGAAATAAACTCTGGGGGTGTAACTTTACTTATGTGAGATACTAAAAATATAAAAAATACAACAAAAATCATCTCTGAGGATGTTTTCTATGAACACCGTATTCCCAAAGCGTGACGTCCCTTCACAGTTTTTTGTTTTAAACTCATTTATAGAAACCTTTTGAACGTTTTCTGGGATCTTATAATATTGTAAAAGCATATTGCATCCCATCACAGGTAAAACAAGTCATTGCTTATATCGCATGTTCCGTTTTTTTATAGTATAGCGGACAACGGAGCAGGTGGGTCTCCTATATCGTAAGAGAACCCCGCCACCAATGAACAACCGCGCCACAGTCCGCGCATTGGTTGTGTTGCTACCTTTTTACGCCTTAAGCGGCACTTTTAAGGACCTCCAATATCCTCACTCATTATGCGAAACACAGTACAAATACCATTTCTCGCTTAGTATTCTGTGAGCCCGAGGTAACACTTCGGACGAGTCGGCCCAATTTGTGCGTCAGCATATGCTTCAGTATGGCCCTCCCACGGGTAAAATAAATATAAATATCACTTTTCTTGTCATAGTAATTTATATTTTTTGTTATAATATATAGATATATATGGCCTACCACGAATAAAAAGATATCGAGATCGTACAAGAATAACTATTTATTATTTATTCGGTCTTTGAATGAGTTTGGCAGTAGCCGGGGAAGGTTAAGCCGTTCTCGAGTTTAGAGTAAGCAACATATGTGGCGATTAATTATAAACTGTGAAACACCGAATTCAACCAACATTTTAACCCCGGCGCAATACAATTTTGTTAGTGAAGCACATAATTTGTGTCACTTACTTGGCTGTAAATAAATCACTTCATTACTTCTGAATAATAAACTTTTAAATTATTGTGTGTAATAAAATTATATTAAGACACGTAAAAAACATGTTTATTTCATAATAAAGAATCACAAACATTTAATTTTTTTAAATATAATAATAGTTTCCTATTGAAACTGAATTTAGGTTGTTTGCTTGCCTTGCTATGAAAGCTTAGTTCTAAGTGGTACGAAAACCAAAACACACAGAACAAAATTATTTCTTAGTCTTGTAGTCAAAATAAATATTTCGACCAAGTTCGAGGAAGTTTGAAAATCAACATAAATAATACCAGTAATAGTTAAAAAACACAAAGACTTAAATGAAACCCCAGTGGATTGAATTTAAAAATATTTACCTTCATAAGATAAGTCCAAGGCTGAATAAGTCTCCACAGAAGGCCGTAATAATTTTGCAAATAAAAATACCAAAACGCTTGCCTGCTTTATTGAAATAACTTCATATAAATTAAACATTATTCTTATATAATTTAATATTTACAATTCTATTTAAAAATATATTATTTTTAACTTTACAGCTGTGTTTAGGTAATACGAAAGATCTGGATATATTTTTACGCTGGTGGATGGCGCTTTAATATATGAATTCAGTTTATTTTATTTAAAATAACAAGATAGGTTCCTTGATTGTAATAGATTACTAGCCTCGAATAACGTAGCTGGAATCCGTGTACTTTTAAAGAACAGACATTGGCCAGAGTGGCCTCAACGCGAGTGGAGTATAGCGAACAATGGAGCACATATATGGGTCTCCTATATAGTATGAGAACACCGCCGCTAATGGACACTCGCTACAGTCCACTCATTCGTTGTGTTGACGGCTTTTTACGCCACTTAAGCGGCATTTAAGGCCTTCCGATATCCTTACTCATTCGTTTCCGCATATGCGTCAGCATGATTCTCTCACATTGGTATTCTGTAAGCCCATTGTATTTTTCCGGACGAGCCAGCCCAATTCCCAATTACAAGAATTTAATTCTTTACAAATTTTTAACAATATAATAATTACCTATTTAAATAATATTAAAAACCTATTTAATATTAATTTAAATTGAAAACTCATGTGAGATTTTATAACATACTATACCACGTTGATGAAAATTTAAAGTTTTTCATATATATTTATCATGAAAACGTATTGAAACATATAATAAGTTGAAATATTTATTCGCAAACTGGATGAAAACATTTGAATCGCTTTTCACATATATGTCATGAAGATTGCAGGAGCTTTTTGAAAGAGAAAATTATTAACACGTCATGGCAAATCACGGCTGAAAGAAAAATATAATATATTTATGCTTACATAATAACCTATACTACAACTGTTATATACTATGAAAAAGCCAATTTATCTAAAAATCAATCAATCCAACCTTCAAAACAGGATGAAATAGTATAACATCTGGTTATGTCAATTACAAAAACGGACAGTTATTCACTATATAGTAAAATTGATGATAAATATAAGTTAATTTTAATAAACACTAAGTCTTGGATATAATACACATAAACAGAACTCAATATAACGTTCTCTAATATTAATTCTCATGTAGAAATAAGTACTTTGTTTTAGTTTCACTGAGTGAGTAAGAATACAGATTATCATCAAGTCACGCTGCTTCAATGGTGAAAAAAGTAGATTTTCCATATTATACTGATCTCTTACCATTTGCCTTATTTATTGTAACTATATCATAAAAAAATATATTGAACAATGGGATAAGCAGATCCACAGACGGCAAGAAATCTCCACCGCCCATGGGCAAACGCGTCACATACGTTCTTTTGTTATGCTGCTTGCTGCACTAATTAAGCGATTTAATAGGCCTATGTCAACTTCACTCACTTCCACACACAGTACAAGCATTTCATGCTGGTATTCTGTTAACCAATGCTATCATTTCTGAGGAACCGGTAGATATATTGCATAATCAATGGTTTGTTACCAGTAAAACAGTGTTAGGACATTCATCCCATCATTGTCAAGCCCTTCCAAGGCCGAATAAGTTTTCAAATTGAATTATAAATTCTATTCCCCTGGTTCGAAATCATGACCCAATGGTCTTTTACAAGGCTTCTCAGCTACGAACTATATGAGTACTTACTACACAAAGATATAGCCAATAGTCCAAAAATAACAGCGAGCATAAAATGTACAGTAATATGACCAGTTCGTATGAAATAAATCCCACCAGTGATGCCGAGAACTGTATTATATGAGGCGAGGAGAAGACAGAGCCACAGAGCCACTTCTAGCGCCCAAGCCTTTTCCTAAAAATTCATAGAAAAGAACATTTTATTATTATTTTCACAATCCAATGAGAGCTTATTTTTAAATATATATAAGTTAGGAATTTCCCTTTTTTCCGAGTATATTGTGCTTAAATGGCTTCAGTTGTATGTGTGATTACAATTTAATGACCTTTTTTAATAGTATAGCGGACAACGGACCAGGTGAATCTCGTATATGGTAAAACAACACCGCCACCGATGAAAAACCGTGCCACAGACCCCGCATTGGTTGTGTTGTCTTTCTACGCAACTTACGCGGCATTTTAAGATGATCCGAAATCCTCACCACTCACTCAGCTAAACACAGTAGAACTACCGTTTCAAGTATAATAATCAAATACTAACACAGGCCCGAGACTAACGAAGTGATACTCCAGGCTAACAGAACACCATCGCGAAACATTACTTACACTTTTCGGTGAATGAGTAGTATATTCAAAGGTTCAATTCGGCAAACTCTCCTACGTGTAAAACAGTATTTATAGACTGGTCTGTCCACTATTAAGCCCTTCCAAAGACCGATATATTATACATTTTTATTCGAACCGAGGATCCAAACTGATACCTCTTGCTTCGTGCTGGATTATAATCACTTAACTACGTTTCAACGCTATATATTAGCAATATTTGTATTAATTAAAATTCTATATTAAATAATATTATTATTAGTAAGTTGAAGTAGCAATGGCCTGGCCACATCACTCGACGATTCGACAACCATTGGAGAAGAAAGGTTCTGCAGTGGCGACCGCGTACCGAAAAACGCAGAGTGTGACGACCCGCCATGCTATGGAAAAACGATCACGAAGGTAGCGGGCCACCACCGGACCCACATCGCTCAAGATCGTAATAGGTGGGCGTCTTTGGGAAAGGCCTATGTCCAGCAGTGGACTTGATAGGCTGGTGATGATCATTAAACAACAGCACCTAGATTGAAAAACTTTCTCACCTCCAAAGCTCCGAGAAAGAGAAAAATTCCATTAATTATTAGAGGTGCTATGCAGGTCAGAACCATGATTTGTATAATCTCCGACATGGGCCCATTGCTATTTGCCGCAACCAGAAGGTAGAGAATTATGTAACAAATTGTAGAGACCTGAAAATTAGCACATAAAAATCACAGAATACGCAGCGTGAGACGGTACTTCTATTGTGTTTCGCAGAGTGAGTGAGAATATCGGAAGCCCTTAAAAAGTGCCGCTTAAGCTACGTAGTGAGCTGGCAATACAACCAACGCGTGGTCTTGGGCGCGGTTTTCCATGGGCGGCGGTGTTCTCTTACCATACACAAGACCTACCTGCTCCGTTGTCTGCTATAGAATAAAAAAAGATGGTTAGTTACATCTATAATTCAAGGACTGGACAAATTTATATGAAATTTTATATGAAGATAGCTGACATTTTGGATTAAAATTTAACTTTTATCTCGACTGCAAAAATGGAAGGTTATGTGTATAGGTTTTTAGAGTTTGATGTTAAAGTGGATGGCGTACAAATAGAAAGACGTTTGGCAGATTTAATAGTATATTATTAAAAATCAGTGTACCAAGTATTATCCACAAAGCTTTCACATGTTCTTATAATATTTAGTGTAAAATTATAGTAAATAATACTCTTACACTAAAAAAGTGTATTAAATATCATCCACTTCCAGCGACGAAGATATAAAAAGTCTATTACTTCCTACCCCCATTTTCAAAAGTATAATTAAAGGCGTTTCAGAGGAATTTTGATACAAACATGACACAATTTTGTGTAATCGTTCTCTTAAATTCAGTTCCCGATTCCTTTATTTAAATATAATCAATGTTCATTCAACATATAGAATTAGTCACATACTTCAGATCGATACATAAATAATTAATACTTAGCAACGGAATTAGCTTGCTTTGTTCTGTTCGTAATTATAAGTTTGTCGTTACATCAAAGAGATTTCAATGTGCCAACTTTAAGAGACGTATTAACGACAATCTAAGCATTGCCTTTTATTTATCCGAAAATACATAAGGCTTAATATTTAAGGCACAATTTTAGTTTTA